>CM034532.1:42948187-43083262 GCA_020002185.1 Paraescarpia echinospica | reverse complement strand
TCGGCAGTAGGTAGCCGAGGCAACTACTCAGCAGCGCCGTCCACAGGTTGGAGTCGCCCGTGCCGCGCGTTAGATTGTATATACTGACGACGATCACCGTGTACAGGACGACGATCTGGCACAGGAAGACGATCTCGGCCTTAGGGCATTCGTTGGGCATTCGTTGCCGCAGAGACGCCAAGGAACGCTCGTGACGGAGGAGGCGTCGACGGCATCGGGCGCACCCACAGAGACGCATGAGGCGTCGGCGGGTGCAGCGACAAATGCGCCTGAGTCGACGGCGGTGGGCGGCTTCTGCATTGGCTGCTACTGCTGCTGCTGCTGTCGTCTCGTCCGTACACATCGCGCTACTGCCGTCCGACGCTACGGCGTCGTTCCTTTATCCGCGCAGGCACACCATAGAGCGAGTTCGTCGGCGGGCGTGGGGGCGACGGTGGTGATGGCGCGCCTCCTCCCTTCGCCTCGGCAGTCTACTAATACAGCACGGTCCCCTTACAAAAAAAAACGAAAAGCCGTTGCACAGCCCCGCCTCGTGCAGTCGCCAGCACCCCGCGTGGCGCATCCAACGCGTCGTCGTCATCCCTTATAGGTCACGCAGATAAATCATAGAGCGAGTTCGCCGACGTTGCGGGCGACGTCGATAGCATCGGTCGCAGCGACAACGGTAGCGGCGCCGGACGTCGGAAGAAAGTCTCCAGCGCTCTGCGTATTCCGTCCAACAGCGCGTCGCCATCAGCCCTTATAGTCCACGAGCTCCTTGGCGTCGATCCAGCTATTGAACGAGGCCGGATAGCCGAACCATTTGACGAGCACCTCTTCGCCCTTACCGCGTCGTCGACGACGTCTCTGTAGAACGGCTTCCACCCGATATAGTTTGTCCTTCGCAACGATCACTTTTTGTAGCTCCGGCCCGTAGAAGGTGCCGTCCAGTATCGTGCCGGCGTCGTCCATCAGTCGGTAAACAGGAGGGTCGGTCGGGTGCGAATCTACGACGGTGAAAAGCTCTTCGCTCCAGTTAGGCATGTACCCCTTCTTGAAGACGCCCTTCGCCTTGCTGATGCGTACGCGATCCCCCGCTCGCAGTTTCTGCTTGCTTTTTTGACAACCTCCTCCGCCGCCGTACAGACGCTGCCACACGCTCTCCTGATTCGACGCGTCGACGCTCGCCGGCGTCCTACCGATGCTTCGATGGTAGGCGTTGTTGTACGACCGCACGAAGTCCTGCAACGGTTCCACGAACCTCAGCGTCTGATGCTTCGTGAAGTACCGCCACATGCGCGTCTTCAGCGTACGATTGAATCGCTCCACGACGCTCGCCTTCGTCTCCTCGTTGTGCGTCACGAAATGGTGGACGCCGCGCGCCCTCAAAAGCGCCTGAAGGGGCCTGTTCAGAAACTCCGTCCCCTTGTCGGTCTGCAGGACGTGCGGCGGCGACGACGACAGCAGCCCCTCGAAGGCCGCGACGAGCGCCGGACCGGATTTGCGCTTCAACGGAACGCACCACGCCCGCTTCGAGAAGACGTCGATGACCGTCAATAAGAACGCTATGCCGTCGTTGTGGTTTTTCAGTTTAGCCACGTCGACGAGATCGGCTTGCCACTGCTGGTTTCGACCGCCCACGATAACGCGACGTCGCTTAAATCGGCGCCTAACCGGCTTGTGAAGCGTATAGGCGTCCTGCGCCGCCAGCCATCGCCCGACGACCGGCTTGGGCAACGCGGCCGACCGGCGCAACGCGTCGACGCCACCATAACTTCCTGCCCGTTTCGGGTCGAAGTAGGCGCGCTTCAGTTGGCCGTCGCGTTGTTGGCGCTCTCGTTGCGCACCACGAGTCCGCCGGGGCACCACCGCCATGGAGCGCGCGGCGCCGACGACGATACGGCGAACAAGAGGGCGGCTACGATGACCGCCGCAATTACGACGGCTACGACGACGACGAGTACTGATCTTCGGGCGGCGGGCATCCTCTACGGGGGGGCGGGCTAAAAGCTGGACCACGGCATACGCTCGACGGACCGAGTGCGCCCCTTTCGCTTCTGCTCGCGCTCGACGGACCGAGTGCGCCCCTTTCGCTTCTGCTCGCGCTGTATATACGCCCGACGCTGGGGGTTGCCGACGAATTCCATAGGGACGTTCAGGCGCCTTATATGGTCGCCGAACGCTTCCCAGCCAACCGGCGCGGGGGTCCTCTTACGCGTTCGCATGAGATCGTTCACGAGATCTACCATATTGCTTCCGGCGATAGGCGTACCTTCGTACACGAGCTCCGCTCGATCGTTCCAGCGAATCAGCGGGTCGGCCTTCAGTCGCGTCAACAGGAGGCAGGCCTTTTCTTTCAGCACTTTCGGTACGCTCTTCACGACCTCGCTCTCCATCTCCCCCTGTAATTGATCAGACGTAGGTGACGGCGGCGGCGGAGCCGGCGGCTGATCGGACGACGACTCGTTCTTCACTACGGACACGCGCATCGGCTTCTGCGCGCGAGACGCCTCCATGGCGTTGTAACGACTCAGCAGTTGATTGTACGCCACCACCTTTTCGCCTTCGGATAAATCTGCACGCTCGAGAACGGCTTTCATATCGCCGTCCAGGCTACTCATCACACGCGACGTGGTCGTAGTCGGTTGCGATAGTAACGGAAGTAGTCGCTCCACCAACCGGGGGTCTACCAGCGCCATCTTCTTCGCGTGCTGCATCAACCGAAAGCCTGCCTGAGGAGGGGGAGAAAGGTGCTCGCCAACGGCGCCAGCAGCGCCGTCAGAAACGCGCCCAAACCCGTCTGCAGGACGGCCCTCTTCCGTTTGATGGCAAGGGGAAAATTTCCGTACGCAGGCGCATGGTTTCCGGCGTTTCCTGTTTGAGATCCACCAGGAGGTAACCGTAGGCGGCCGACGTGGCATCTTTGTACGCCTCCACCATGTAGTTGACCCTACCCGGGTACATCTGCTTCGCCAGGTGGCCTACTTGTCCAGCGTCCCGGGGACTCTTGAAGAGGACCATATACTGCGCGTTTAAACTGATTGTGCGATTTTCTTTCCCTTTCGGAAAGAGATTCTGCAAAAGCTGTACGACGGACGCGTTGCAGTGGTGACTTTTTTTAGTAAACAAAGTCGTGACGCTACTATCAGTCTCCGACATCAGGTCATCGAGCACTAGAAGCGTCCTCGTTTTGGCGTCCAGCAGCGACGGATCCGGCAAACCGTCTACAAATTCTACGCCGGACATAGAGTCGTAAGCGGCCTGCCACTGGCCGTAACACCACAGAATTTTCTCCGGTGGCGGCGAAATCATACACGAAGCAAACTTTAACAGGCGTACAACGAAAGTAGTCTTCCCGCACCCCGTAGGGCCGGACACTATACACGTAAAAGGGTGCTTCCACTTACCGTCCATAGCAACATCTGGTGCGCCGACCACGTCACGGTCGCCTATATGCACCACCATCGTCGCTTTTCAGTCACTAGGGGAAGATTAGTCACTAGATGTCAGCACACGACATAACCATTACATAACCATTAGCTATTGCTAGTGCTACCCTCTAGTGAATGCGCTACTCATTACATAACCTTTTAGTTATTGCTAGTGCTTCCCTCTAGTGAAGGCGCTATTCATTTGTTACTAATTAGTACTTAATTAGTCACTAGAGGCCGACATTCACCCTTTTAATGCCTCCTCGGTTAGTAGAGGGCGACACCCTCTTTCTCATGACCCCCATCAATCACTTTGACGTTTACTATAATCATACTGCTAAAAAACGTAGGAATTCTACTTATAAAAAACTCAAAAGCCTTTGATCTTAGATCACTTCCGGGGATGGCGCGTCCTGAACAACTACTGATATAGAAGAAACCACTGTGATCATGTTGGGCTGGTACCCCCGCATCCCTCTCGATAGTGTATGTTACTCCAAGGTTTTGGGCTGGTTTTTTATGAAATTTAGAAACACACCCTCCCGTCTTTAGGTAAAGTAAGGATGCATTTTATTTATCCCAACAGCTGCTGGTTTAGTGGTTAGCATATCCGCCTGGCATGCCAGTGCTCTGAGTTCGAAACCCGGAGAGAGCACGCATTATATTTGGTATAAAAACCTGGCTCTCAACATTGGGGACTGTGCATCCCTTGTGACTCGGAGATCACATTAATGTCGGCCCCGTCTAAATTTGGGACGTAAAAGAACCATTCAGGACGACAAGCATCCTGGTAGTGACCACCCTCAATGCCAGATTATAAAGGTCGGTTTGGCGATAATTTCTCAAAAAGGCTGACTAGTTGAATGAGACCTCATAAGACCATTACAATGTAAACACAATAACACAGACTAGTCAGTTAATAGAACATTGCCAAGCGCTGGAAACAACTAGAACTACAAATATGGAAATCAATACTAATATACAAATTTTACAATAACAATTTATATAATGTCAACAAAATACGAATCACTGTGGGATGGGAGGCTCCACACTATTACCTTTAATAATATCCACTTAAAAACAGCCTCCCCCATGCATGACATAGACTGACTGACACTCACGCTTCATAGACGAGACTGCATGCACTGAACGTTTTATGTACATATTAGATGGATGCATATGTTGCTCTAACTGAATTGTACACGTTGTAGTACGAATAAATAGTATTATTGATATTGCCATTGACATTTTACAAAACATCATGAATTATCGCTCACGCACAGTACAAACCTACCTAACAATCAATTCGCTTTTTCTGCCAGTCTGCTTGGCACTTCGTTTCTTTGGCTCATAACGTGGGTGAACAAATGTTCGATATAAGTATTCTGTACACTCCGTCGTGACGCTGGTGATAGCACAAGGCCTGACTTACAAGGGATACTTCAGGATTTGCAAGTTGGTGTAGTTCGCTAGGGGGCAGCACGGCTTAGCTTAGTTTAACGAGTGCATGTATGAGTAGAACAGTTTTGCGCATACTATCCGACTTCAAGGTGACTGACTTGAAATAGATGAGATATATTTTTTCTATGTACTACGGTTAATTGTACGATTCTAAACGACGACTCGTAATTATAATAATTACGACTGATTATTCCAATACATTGAATAACATTAATTCAACTTTCCTATGTTTAATTCTTTGGAGTGATTGAGTGTGTACGTGTGGCAGTATTGGTGAATTACACCAACGAACCTTAATAGCGTAAAGTTGTCATTAGTACCTGTAAATTTGTCAGAGGAAGGTCCCCAGGACCCAAGAGGACCCTACATTTTATAATATGGACGTTTATGTCATATCGGCATTTTACATCATAGTCAAAGTACACTCCCCTTCTTAATTTCACTGATAATAATTATTTTCAGGCACTGATGAAACAAATCTCAAATTTGTATTACTGTACCCTGTAGTTGTTGACTCTACTATTGGCGTCGCTATTATGACAAGCTTACTCTACAATGCATTACAATCGTGATACCTCAGATACGTTGCCACTGTTTCCAAGGGGGTACCTCGGATTGCCGAGTCTAGACGACTGCATGGAAGTCTAGGTGTGGGGGACATAGAGCCAATAAATGGGTCAGGGGCTAATGCACAGTTTCATCCAAAGATGGAGGAAAATTACAACAAAACATTCATTCACTCACTCATTCATTCTTCATTTACTCACTCACTCACTCACTCACTCACTCACTCAATCACTCACTCACTCACTCATCCACCCACTGAGACACCCACGCACGCACGCACACCATTCTTATATGGAACTGAATATGAATGTTGTTTTCACCTTTAGCGGGCCTCCCCATGTGTCATATTTAGCATTGATACTTTAGCATTAGCGTTGGTAGTTGCTCTGCAGCAGGGCGGGTTGCGGTGACAGTTTCTCTACTGCAAGGCATGCAGCAAGAGCCTCCAGATATGAGCGTAAGCACAGAGCTTTATTAAGAACCGTGAAACAAATGACTTGGTGGCCAGATAATAGAAGCTGACCTGTCTTAATTTTTGTGTGTATAACACATTAACATAACACAGGAACTCAAGACTTATTATACAATGGTACAGACGTTGGCTATCAAACTGCGTCTAAAATATGAAACACATATAGCAGGTTGTTGTAGTAAGATATAATACGATGACATATACACTGAACAAGCTAAATGTTAATGCTAAATGTTCGTATTTATATTTCACCATCTGGCGTATATCGCAAAATATTACAAGAATAACGTCACCAGTTACGAAGAATTTCCAACGGTGGTTAAATATACTTGTCATGCATTGGAAAATCATAATGGTATTAATATTATTGCAAGTATAAAATGAAACAGCATTCTTATATATCCAGGATGCACCAGCGATCGCCTTTTAATATGACGTCCTTTCATTTACACGTTCACGTTGGAATTATATTTAGTTTGCATTTGGTGTAAATGAACAACGTTCTACTGCTTGTAGCTCCGGTCCAGGAGCTGACCTGCATCACTTTCGCCAATGGCTGGAACAACCTGAGTTGTACTTTAGTCCATCCTAATACGCCACCGGGAGTGGCAGTTGCCCCATGGTGAAATTCTAAGATGGCGGTTGTCATTGTGGTCACGTGACCTACCACCTGGCGGAAAGAAGTGCAAGTATTGCCAGCTGGCGGAATGTTATGGGGGTTGTGCCTTCGGCGGGAAGGTGGGACATCTGATGACGCGGGAGGGTTGGATTATTAGAACGGGCGGGTTGGGCGGGTTGGGCGGGTTGGGCGGGCTGGTAGAGAGTTGTGTGTCTATGAATGCGCGTGTATGAAATAACGAACGAAAAACAAAAGTGCACGAGTGTACACTACCGAACACCGCGGCAGGGTGTCTGCCCCCCGCGCCATAGGCTCGACCGATAATGATGATGATACCTGCCTGTTAATGAAGCACGGTACATGCACGATATAGGCTGTCGTCGGTCCTAAGATGACCTAGTTAACATAGTTAACGTAGGAACATAGTTGAACATAGCTGAACAGGTAGGTCAAGGTCAAACCGGGTATGCCGATGCCTTATTTGAACACGTCGAGACCTACGTCCCTGTTGTTTTACCAGTCGAGAAAGTCCCGCAACGTCTTCATATCGTTGTATCGCCACGCCTCTTGACTCCGGGTGTAGACGTCGTCGGATATACCTTCGTTCTTCAGGCGACTTAAGAAGGCCTCTTTGGGAGACAGTGCGGTGTCGTCGAGTCTCTCCAAGCTGTCCCTGTATTCGTACGGGAAATGACCTTTCGTGACCTCACAACCGTACGCTTTCAAGTACTTATTGTACGAGAATCCCGGGGCGTTGTATTTATTCATATCGAGGAATTTCAGGTCATCCGTCGATAGATACATGAAGGTGTTTTTACGTTTAATCATAAAAAACGCGCCGAAACCCTCGTTGTCATCCTCCGCCTCCGAAGTAGGGCACCAGGAACTGTTTGACGACGTTCAGATTGTACCTGCCCGAGTTGAATCCGATGACAAGCAACTGATGAAGCCAACCGTGCAATTGACCCATGAGCGATTTGTACCGGTAGTCGGTTGCAACTGTGACTCTTTGTCCGCCTGTGCCTGTTGCTCATCCCAGCTCGCCTTCTCTTCCACGAGTTGGTGAAACACGCCCTCGTAATCGTCTTTGGTGGCTTGATAGGCGGCATAGGTCATGGATTGAAGGATAGATGTCATGTCGAACACCAACTTGTGGCTATCGCCATCTGTGATGAGACATTGCACTTGTTCGAAACCGGGAACGTTACTCGCTAGAGACACACTCAATGGCACGTGACGAACCACTCAGTGGATCTTAGCACTGTCTGATGGAAGCTGTGACGTATCGAACCAGGACTCGAAGTCGAAGGTGGCACAATAGGGGTAGTAGCGCAGACATTCGGGAACATGAATGTTTTCGTCGTCCAAACGCTATTCTTTGAATTGTACCTACCTGTTCACTGTCAGAGACGGATGGTAGACGCCACCAGGATAGATCTTTCGCACGCCTCCCGTACACGTTCGTTCGTGTATCTCTAATTTTGATGCGTATTTCCATATCGAATCACCACAATTCCTGCATCGATACGAGTGGCATTACATGTTCAAGTCTTGTATGTACGAAAAGTGTGTCTCGTGGAGATGAACGTACAACGTGTCGGGATAGTGACACAATGAACGACGCACGATTTAAGCAGTCGCCTTTCCGCCTTCTTCCTCGGGTTCGACGATTGTGTAGACGTGATAGAGGTCGTCCATCTCCACCCCGCCAAAGTCTTTCATAGCCACTCCGTCTCGATCGTATTTCTCTTAGAGTACCATCACACCCACGATACAGAGCCAGGCACCGGAACAGACACAGGTTGTCGGTGTACCTCTTCGATTTTGTGGTTTCTCTTTCCAGTCCGATGACGGCTATATTCTTCTTGATGTACCTCGGAAGTGTGACGACCACTCATCCCATCCGATACGGTTGACGATGAATGTGACATTCGTGACCACCTCGCATATCTATTAAATGTCCGGACGTTGCGTGATCACCCATAAGAACACGTTTGTTTCTCGGATAGGCTCCAGAAATGCGTCAAAGTATTCTGTGTTGGTAATAAGACACGGTTCATCCAGGTAACGACCACATCAGTGGCAGGACAAATGATAATATATGTATCGGCCCGTGATCTTCTTCCTCAGCACGAAATCGTAACTGAGGTTAATTTTGAACGGGTGTGTCTGTTCGCGGAACATGGTTTTCAGTGACGGTTCTAAAACAGATGTGTCTGGTGATGACACTATGTAATTGTACCTGGATTGAACAGGTCCTCTGGTCACGTCGGTTCGGATGGCCGACCAGTGGTTTCGAACAACGTCACGCAGCTCCCTAGACAGAGTGTCGGCGAAGGGGTGTCGTGGCGGAGGCGGTATAGGATCGTCGTCGTCGTCGTTGCTCACACGCGGTCGCTCTTCGCGTCTCGCTCGCTTGGGTAACGGCGGGTAGGTGTCCTCTTCATGTCTGCTGCATACCGTCTTGATATGATTTAAGAAATGGTCATGTCTCGTGAATTCTCTTGCACATGTATCACAGCGGTGCGTATCGCTTTTCTGGGATGGCACCATACGGCATGTCCTCCTGATGTGACGTAACAAGGCATCTCGTCTCGTGAAGTCTCTTGTACATGTCGGACAGCGGTGCATAGTGCTTTTCGGTGTTTTATCAGATGGTGCCACTCGTGATGGCGGTTTGCTGTAGGCATTGTGGTCAACTTGTGGTCACTGGATCGACGTTATTCAATGAGTCAGGTGTATGTGACGTTGTAATTTGTCGTAGGTAACGAGGAAGACCCCGAAATGCCGACATGAGTGTTGCTTCATCTTATCTACAACTGAAGATACGGCATCTTTGCATGTTTCTATATATCAAGCGCTCAGTGACTGTCACAAAATCGAGTTTAAGTATTAATAAATTGGCGGTACCCGATTTGACATAGCAAGTTATATTTTCAGGTGCACTAGGATTCGGAGTGAACAAGAGACATAACGAGACATCAGATATGTATGTACGAGAAGCCAACTGGCATTCCCATTTAATACATCAACAATAAACAAAAGTGGTTCAGTGATAGTTGGCCAACCGTTACTCTGCTATGACATTATATTTATAATACATATTTACAATACATTGTACTCAACGAGTATGCATCCAAATACGAAATAACATGGGAGACAATTTAAACAGCTGGTCACTTACATGAAGACGGGTATACACCGTTGTAAAGTCTATGAACTGTAACCAATGAATGTCTCGTGATGTGTGAATGTCAACGTTCGCACCGGTCGCGTTCGGCGAGATGTCAGGACGAAGTCGAAAGTCGATCGGCGTTCGGTGAACGAATTCACGTAGATGAAAGCAGGCTCGGGCGACCAAGTAGACTGTAGATTTGCTTTGTCGATCCCACGCGAATCACCAGGCGACAACACGGAATCGATGTCACGACATCGGCGATATCGAGAAGGTGTGTCACGGAGCCTGTGTTACGACAGCTAGCAGACGAAACGAGGTGGCCTCGCATTCGAAGGTCTCGTCAAAACGGAACTGCTGTCGGTTATCGCTCAGTCTTCTTCAACGCGTGAGAAGTGCAGCGTCTCACAGGTAATCAGTACTGTTGAAATCGTAGAAGTATTTACTACAGGCGTTGGGCGGACACACGTTTCAGCCCAATTCCTGGAGACGAGAGTGCAACACTTTCTTCTGCTCAAATGCTCGTCTGGCCACGGATGGCCGTCCTGCCCTTATATAGCTTGAATCAGCCTTGATGGCCGGAAGTTAGTCTGACCAATTACAACACTTAATACAAATTAAAGTCGCTTCAAAAACTGGCTCCCGAAACCATTCACACTTCGAAGCAATCCATTCAACTCGCTGAGTTTAAAATAGATTGTGCGAACTAAACGTATGGCTATATAAGTGCTCATTCAATCTTTAACTTACGTGAATTACTTACATAATTAATATCACTGGATTCCCTGTATCGAGCCGGATACCACAATATTCATCGTACATTCCAACTCTCATGAATTAATCCATAATTTTAATAAAACACGCACTCTATTCATAAGCTACGTGTGACCCTAGTGTTTTTTCACACCTACATTTACGTAAACAACTTTTATAAGTTCATAGTATAATCTTTTTATAACCACAACATAAGTAGTTTGACAGGTCACCATTTTACCAGTCATGTTAAATAATTTCTACAGGTACTAAATTTGGTATAACTAACCGTAGAATTAGCGGTGTACGCTACAAAAGAAATTAATTAAATCTGACTCGTCGGCAGTTCAAACGTTACACGCCTTAATCGCCAGAGGGCACCAGCGTATACCTCCGCGACAATACATACCAGAGATGACAGCACCATCCCATCAACCATACTTTTATACAAAACCACTGTTCTAAAGCCTGATTAAATTCTATACAAACCACTTTGTGACAGTGACGTCACGGCCAATTGCTACACGGATGGATGTACGCGAACGAACGTGTGGTTGAAGAGGGTCGTGGCTACGTGTGTTGGATGTCTGTTAAAACAACAGGGACATAGGTCTCGACATGTTCAAACAAGGCATCGGCATACCTTGTTTGACCTTGACCTACCTGTTCAACTATGTTCCGCAGAAGACCTTCTTTACGCTCTTCAACGAGACGAAGAAGGACCTCCTTCAGTTGGTCGGATATAACATCGTCGGAGGGGCGTCACTCATTTTCACCAGACATCACGAGAAAGGAGTGTCGAAGATACGTCGGAACGACTACGGAGCAGCAGCTCGAACGTGTCAGTCCATTGTTGGCTATGACGTGAATGCACTCTACCTCTGGTCCCTATCACAAGATATGCAGAAGGGATGGTACACGCGACGAAAGGAGGAGAACGAGTTCCAGCCCGAAACGGCACAGCCGACGGGACAGATGGCTGCGGAATGGCTGACGTGGGTGTCCGAACGTCCCGTACCCGTTATACGTCATCAATCCTACGGACGAGAGAAGAGAATCGGCAAACTTCTGGTGGACGGTCGGTGCAGCGAAACAAAGACTGCCTATCAGTTTCACGGATGCAAATATCACGGATGTTCGTTTACCCGAAGAGAGTTTAACGAGGTCAACAGGAAACCCATTGCTGAACTGCTCGACGAAATTCGAAAGAACACGGCCTACGTTCGACACTTTGTCAGGGTCGTCGTCAGATCGTTCATGCGTCGATACGCCGAAGAACACGACACCATGGCAACCCCTCGCCGCATGCTCGTCGAGAGTTATCGTGGATATAAGATCTTGCTCGCCACACCTCTTTTGCGATGGTACCTCGAGCACGGACTCGAGGTGACCAAAGTCTACAAAATCATCGAGTATACACCGCTCGCCTCCTTCCATCGATTCGGCCAGGCAGTGTCTGCAGCACGTCACGAGGGAGACGTCTACCCCGACAAGGCCATGACCGTAGACACCAATACGTTGATGGGGAATTCGTCGTATGGGAAATGTATCACCAACGTCGATAGGCACCGTGACGTCACCTACTGTACGGAGAAGAGGGCGTCGATCATAATCAAAGATAGTCGCTTCCGACAGCTCAAAGTCGTCACCGCCGATGCGTACGAGGTCGAGATGCACAAGCGCAGCGTCAAATATGCCTTGCCCGTGTAACGACGTGTAACGATCGATCGCCGAAACACTGCTGACACAAAGAGGAAACGCGACCCTACTTCAGTTGGGCGTAGAGGCACCTCGAGCTGTCACGCGGATAGTTGGCAGACAGTAGATAAAAAATAACACTAGTTAGACATATGTCGCGCAATCGATCATCATAGAACACCATGACGCCAGCGGTTGTAGGAGTAGCGGTATTAGCAGCTGTAGGGGTGTACCTGAACGTCTTGTACATCTTGTGGTACGTCCCCCCTCGCTCCTAGTGTGGTGGAGGTATCGTCGTATCTAACTTCACGACCAACACGACATCGAACGTGACCAACTACTAATAGAACACGACGTCACGCAATCATGGATATGCGATGGAAACATCCGTTAATCTGCATCGTCGCGCGTCCTACAGGATGTGGTAAGAGCATTTTTGTGACGCGCATGCTACGTCACGCTGCAATGATGAAAGATCCGCATCCTGGGAAGATCATGTGGTGTTACCTACAATGGCAGACCGTTAACGCCTCTGTAGACGACGAATTAGTACAGTTCGAGGAAGGGTGGCGGAGAGGCGCTTTCGATGCGTCGACGAGAAAACTCGTGGTGGTCATAGACGATCTGAGGGCGGAAATGGACGAACGGGTCACAACCTTGTTCACGAAAAAGTGTCATCACGAGAACACGTCCGTACTGTATCTCGTGCAGAAACTGTTTCCGAAAAACAAGGAGAGTCGCACGAACAGTCTAAACGCGCAATACATGGTGGTCTTCACGAATCTTCGCGACGCGTCACAGATAGGTCACTTGGCGCAACAGATGTATCCGGGACGCCTGAAGTTTGAAGAGGACGCGATCAAAGACGCCACGTCGTTAGCGTACGGCTATTTCCTGATCGATCTGGAACTGGACACACTCGAAGACAGACGTCTGCGCACGGCCGTCTTTCCGGACGACGGCTTTCAGTACGTGTACCAACCCAAGGTATAAGATGACTGTGCACGCGCCTCGTCTCTTCAGTCGCACCATGTCCGAGCTCGCGAAGAGACACATACTCTACATACAGGCGCTGAACAGATACAAGAGCACCAAATTAAGACGTGCCGTCATCAACAACGCCGAAGCAGATCTTCTGTGTGCATTGAACGAGTGTGCTTACATCATGTTGAAGAAGAACATTCCCTTGACCGCCGTACAGAGGCGACGTTTGAGTAAGTACAAAACGAAACTGCGCCAATTGGGACGGAGAGGCGTGCCGGCGGCCAGGAAACGTCGCATTTTGCTTCAGGGTAACCAGATCGGCGAGGGACAGACCGGCTGTTTCCTGTCGGCTTTGCTAGCACCGTTGACCGGTGCGGTCTTTCTACTTTTGCTCAAAGAGGTGCTACTCAAGTAGAAGCTGGCATTGGATCAAGCAAGGAAGATGGCCTTGGTAGATCCACGACAGTTGTAGTGTCTACGCTTGACAGACGTGATCTCAACGACGGAGATAAGGTCGTCATGTATAAGCTAGTGTTGCAACGGTACAACGCGTTGGCCGATCCACGCACACAAGAACCGGTACGCGTGGTGGCGGTGAACAAAGGTACACACTCACAAGGTTCCTCAGTGGCCACGGCGGCGGCGGTGTCGGCGGCGGCACTAGTGGTACCGGTGCCCACTACCAACGGGGACACGGACTAGGAAATATATTCGGAGGTCTACTGCGTAGCGTCATGCCGCTCCTCAAGAGAGGTGCCGTGGTGTTGGGAAAGAGAGCGGTGTCAACCGGCGCGCGCATAGCCGAAGACTTCTTGCCATGAAAACGGCCGCCAAACGACGCCTCACCGCTGCCGGTAGGGACATGTTGAGCGACCTCTTGACCCCTGACGTGTAACCACGTAAGCATATATGATGCGAACCCGTCACGAAACGAATCAGTACAGCTGGGAGACGGACGAAGACACGCACGTCATCGCAGAATCGTGATCCCGACATATTCGACGATGGTTTTCGTTCATAAACAATCGTGTGATTTCTTCACCGAGCTCGATCTCTTCACCGTGCTCCGTCTCAGACGAGCATCATCGATAGTCACACGATACAACATCAACCCATGTCCTCGCTCGACTCGGGCGGACCGATAGAATTCGCCATACCCGGATCGGGAGACGATTACCTGGATCTCGCCAGCACGATGTTACACGTTCAAGCGAAGGTGACACGTGTCGACGGAGCCGACCTCGACGCCGCCGCTCCCGTCGGTCCCTTGAATAACTGTCTCCATTCGCTGTTCAGTCAGGTCGACGTCTATCTGAACGGAACGCTCGTGACTCCCTCGACCAACACGTAGCCGTACCGCGCCTACATGGAGACGCTGTTGGATTACGGACATGATGCTAAGGAGACGCAACTGACGAGTTAGATGTGGCACAAGGACACGGGCAATCGCATGGAAGCCGTCGAAATAGCCGCCCGGAGATGCAGCCAACGCGGGGTTCGTCATCAGACGCAACAAGATCACTCGGAGTCGCGTGGTCGACATGATGGGTCGTCTCCACGTGGACCTGTTCCTCCATAATAAAATTCCTCATCAACGGCGTAGAGGTCAATATACGTCTGGTGCGCAGTAAGGATACGTTCGCGCTTATGGCCGGCAGAGCCAACCCCGACTATAAGATAAAGATCGTCAACGCCACACTGTTCGTCAAGAAGGCCACATTGAATCCGGGTGTGCAGATGGCACACATCAAAGCCCTCGAAAAAACCACGGCCAAGTATCCGATGCGACCCGTCGACTGCAAGACGTACTCCATACCCACGGCTACCTTCCAAAACGTATCGTGCTGTGCTGAATCGATAACGACGTATACAACAGGACCTACGCCAAAAATCCGTTCCACGCCAAAAACAATCACATCAATTTCCTCGCCTTGTACGTGGACGGACGAGAGAAACCCTCCAAATCTTTCCAGCCCAATTACGACGACGACCTCTTCGTCAGGTGCTACGGCAACCTGTTCACCTTGACAGGTAATGTGTGGCAGGACGAAGGGAACGGCTTGTCACGCGCCGACTTCCGACATGGCTACACCTTCTTCGGCTTGGATCTCACCCCCGCGTGCGAAGACGGCTGCTTCCATCTAGTACAAAAGGGAAACCTGCGCATCGATATTCATTTCCGTGATGCACTGACGACCACTGTGGACGTCGTCGTCTACGCCGAGTTCGAGACCGTGCTGGAGATCGACAACATTATCTACGACTTCTGATGGAGACCCTGCAGATCGCCCGCCTACTCGCACTGGATCAGCACGCCGAGGCCATCGTTCGTGCGATCGTACCCAAAGACAGACTTCTCGCGATGACATTAGACGCTTTCCCGGTCGCCTTCGTGTGCAACACGCACGACAGCAAGAAACCGGGCGAACATTGGAGAAACCTGCACCTGGACGGCAAAGGTCACGATGAATACTTCTGCTCGTACGGCTTGTTGCCAAGCACGTCGAATTCCGCCTATTCATGAATAAACATTGTATAGGATGGACTCACAATTCCAAGAGAACCAGAGTCCTTTGTCTAACGTTTGCGGACAATACTGTGTTGCTCATCTCGTTTTTCGCTCTCGCGGATTGATTGGCTTAAACAATTGAGTTAAAATGTGTGCTTCGGCACTATGTTTACTACTGCTTCGCTATCGGTAACTAGGTCGTCATAGGACCGACGATAGCCTGGTTCATATATCGTGCATGTACCGTGCTTCATTAACAGGCATGTATCATCATCATTATCGGTCGAGCCTATGGCGCGGTGGTCAGACACCCTGCCGCGGTGTTCAGTCGTGTGCACTCGTACACTTTCGTTTTTCGCTCGTTATTTCATACACGCGCATTCATAGACACACAACTCTCTACCAGCCTGCCCAACCCGCCCTACCCGCCCAACCCGCCCAACCCGCCCTACCCGCCCAACCCGCCCTACCCGCCCAACCCGCCCTACCCGCCCAACCCGTCCAACCCGCCCAACCCGCCCGTTCTAATCACACAACCCTCCCGCGTCATCAGATGTCCCACCTTCCCGCCGAAGGCACAACCTCCATAACATTCCGCCAGCTGGCAATACTTGTACTTTTTTCCGCTAGGTGGTAGGTCACGTGACCACAATGACAACCGCCATCGTAGAATTTCACCATAGGGCAACCGGTGGCGTATTAGGATGGACTAAAGTACTACTCAGGTTGTTCCAGCCATTGGCGAAGGTGATGCAGGTCAGCTCCTGGACCGGAGCTACAAACAATAGAACGGTGTTCATTTACAACAAATGCAAACTAAAAATAATTCCAACGTGAACGTGTAAATGAAAGGACGTCATATTAAAAGGCGATTGCTGGTGCATCCGGGATATATAAGAATGCTGTTTCATTTTACACTTGCAATAATATTAATACCATTATGATTTTCCAATGCATGACAACTATATTTAACAACCGTTTGAAATTCTTCGTAACTGGTGACGTTTTTCTTGTAATATTTTGCGATATACGCCAGATGGTGAAATATAAATACGAACATTTAGCATTAACATTTAGCTTGTTCAGTGTATATGTCATCGTATTATATCTTACTACAACAACGTGCTATATGTGTTTCATATTTTAGACGCAGTTTGATAGCCAACGTCTGTACCATTGTATAATAAGTCTTCAGTTCCTGTGTTATGTTAATGTGTTATACACACAAAAATTAAGACAAGTCAGCTTCTATTATCTGGCCACCAAGTCATTTGTTTCACGGTTCTTGATAAAGCTCTGTGCTTTCGCTCATATCTGGAGGCTCTTGTTGCATGCCTTGCATTAGAGAAACTGTCACCGCAACCCGCCCTGCAGCAGAGCAACTACCAACGCGACCCGCCCTGCAACAGAGCAACTGTCACCGATCCCCGCCCTGCAGCAGAGCACCTGCCACGGTGAACCCCGACCTGCAACAGAACAAATGCTACGGCAACGCACCATGTAGTAGAGCAACTGTCACCGCGACCCGCCCTGCTGTAGAACAACTGTCACCGCACCCCGCACTGCAACAGAGGAACTGTCACCGCGACCCACCTTGCAGCAGAGCAACTCCCACCGCGACCCGCCCTGCAGCAGAGCAACTTCCACCGCAACCCGCCCTGCAGTAGAGCAATTGACAACGCGACTCGCCCTGCAGCAGAGCAATTGCCACCGCGACCCACCCTGCAACAGAGCAACTGCCATCGCGACACACCCTGCAACAGAGCAATTGCCACTGCGACCCGCCCTGTAGAGCTAAGGTCAAACAATGTCACCGTGAAATGATGAATAATCGAACTTTTACAATACCGCGAACGACGTCAAGTTACAATGACTCTGTATCTCCTTTATTTCAATGGACACTTCATATACACCGTGAAAGATAAATTTCGTCAAAATGATGTATGCCTTGGAGGTGTCAGTTGATGGAGTTTGTGTGCAGCAACGATCAAACAGTGTCACCGTCAAGTGATAAATGTTCGAAATTGTGCAATTCCGCAGATTGTAGGCCAGCCAACATATGATGTTATACTTTTAATGGCATTTGCTTGCCTCACCCAAGGGATGAAAAAATAGATCTGGTGGATGTCACCGTCAATTTTGAATTTGAATGTCATTTTGAGGGTCATGAACTCAAACTTGTGTGAAAATTAACTGATATATGTTTGTGCACATGACAGCCTCTTCACGTCCCGTGCCCAACCTTAGCCATCTGGAGTGGCCGTCTGTTGATCTACCAGTGGACCGATCAACCAAATAAAAGCTTGGTAAGCTATGCGCTCTGAATAATGCTACGAATCATCCTGGGTTGTTAGAATAACTCTCACATTGTCTCGATAACGGAGACCCCGCGCGCTGCAACTCTAGTGACATAGAACAACGGTGATGCGTCTGTGACACCACTAAATGTGAAAATCCCGCTGAATGGAACAAGTTAGCTAAACATGAAAAAATTTCTACGCTAAATGTGAAAATCCCACTGAATGGAACAGGTCCGCTAAACGTGAACACATTTCTACGCTAAATGTGAAAATTCCGCTAAATGTGAAAAAAATTACACTAAATGTGACAAATGTAGTCCCGGTAAACGTGAAAAAGCATCAATGCTAAATGTGACACATGGGGAGGCCCGCTAAAGGTGAAAACTTTCTACGCTAAATGTGAAAACAACATTCATATTCAGTTCCATATAAGAATGGTGTGCGTGCGTGCGTGCGTGGGTGTCTCAGTGGGTGGATGAGTGAGTGAGTGAGTGAGTGAGTGAGTGAGTGAGTGAGTGAGTGAGTGAGTGAGTGAGTGAGTGAGTGAGTGAGTGAGTGAGTGAGTGAGTGAGTGAGTGAGTGAGTGAGTGAGTGAGTGAGTGAGTGAGTGAGTAAATGAAGAATGAATGAGTGAGTGAGTGAATGTTTTGTTATAATTTTCCTCCATCTTTGGATGAAACTGTGCGTTAGCCCCTGACCCATTTATTGGCTCTATGTCCCCCACACCTAGACTTCCATGCAGTCGTCTAGACTCGGCAATCCGAGGTACCCCCTTGGAAACAGTGGCAACGTATCTGATGTATCACGATTGTAATGCATTGTAGAGTAAGCTCGTCATAGTAGCGACGCCAGTAGTAGAGTCAACAACTACAGGGTACAGTAATACAAATTTGAGATTTGTTTCATCAGTGCCTGAAAATAATTATTATCAGTGAAATTAAGAAGGGGAGTGTACTTTGACTATGATGTAAAATGCCGATATGACATAAACGTCCATATTATAAAATGTAGGGTCCTCTTGGGTCCTGGGGACCTTCCTCCGACACATTTACAGGTACTAATGACAACTTTACGCTAATAAGGTTCGTTGGTGTAATTCACCAATACTGCCACACGTACACACTCAATCACTCCAAAGAATTAAACATAGGAAAGTTGAATTAATTTTATTCTATGTATTGGAATAATCAGTCGTAATTATTATAATTACGAGTCGTCGTTTAGAATCGTACAATTAACCGTAGTACATAGAAAAAATATATCTCATCTATTTCAAGTCAGTCACCTTGAAGTCGGATAGTATGCGCAAAACTGTTCTACTCATACATGCACTTGTTAACCTAAGCTAAGCCGTGCTGCCCCCTAGCGAACTACACCAACTTGCAAATACTGAAGTATCCCTTGTAAGTCAGGCCTTGTGCTATCACCAGCGTCACGACGGAGTGTACAGAATACTTATATCGAACATTTTTTCACCCACGTTATGAGCCGAAGAAACGAAGTGCCAAGCAGACTGGCAGAACACGCGAATTGATTGTTAGGTAGGTTTGTACTGTGCGTGAGCGATAATTCATGATGTTTCGTAAAATGTCAATGGCAATGTCAATAATACTATTTATTCGTATTACAACGAGTACAATTCAGTTAGAGCAACATATACATCCATCTAATATGTACATAAAACGTTCAGTGCATGCAGTCTCGTCTGTGAAGCGTGAGTGTCAGTTAGTCTATGTCATGCATGGGGGAGGCTGTTTTTAAGTGAATATTATTAAAGGTAATAGTGTGGAGCCTCCCCTCCCACAGTGATTCGTATTTTGTTGACATTATACAAATTGTTATTGTAAAATTTGTATATTAGTATTGATTTCCATATTTGTAGTTCTAGTTGTTTCCAGCGCTCGGCAATGTTCTATTAACTGACTAGTCTGTATTATTGTGTTTACATTGTAATGGTCTTATGAGGTCTCATTCAACTAGTCAGCCTTTTTCAGAACATTATAGCCAAACCGACCTTTATAATCTGGCATTGAGGGTGGTCACTACCAGGATGCTTGTCGTCCTGAATGGTTCTTTTACGTCCCAAATTTAGATGGGGCCGACATTAATGTGATCTCCGAGTCACAAGGGATGCACAGTCCCCAATGTTGAGAGCCAGGTTTTCACACCAAATATAATGCCTGCTCTCTCCGGGTTTCGAACTCAGAGCACTGGCATGCCAGGCGGATATGCTAACCACTACACCAGCAGCTGTTGGGATAAATAAAATGCATCCTTACTTTACCTAAAGACGGGAGGGTGTGTTTCTAAATTTCATAAAAAACCAGCCCAAAACCTTGGAGTAACATACACTATCGAGAGGGATGCGGGGGTACCAGCCCAACATGATCACAGTGGTTTCTTCTATATCATGAGCAGTCTTACTCCGAACCCACTATACCTTATCTTAGTCACATGTTGAACATAACTTGAGATAATGTCATTGTTTTTCATTTTACAGGTTAAAGTTTTGGATGCTAGACTCTGTGATGCTAGGCCTAGTCAAAAGCGTGAAGAGGAGTTCAGCATGAAACTGTCGCAGAATAACATGTATAGGGACGTATATGGTGGTATGCACCAACTACCAAAATTTACACTGGCGAGACTATAGGAATTGTTATCCCAGTACGGAAAGAAGCTGGAGAAAAAGGGCAAGTCTCTATACAAAGAAAGGTGAGTTGTCTTAACATTAAACTAAAGGGAATGTAAGATTAAAGGTAAATGCAAGTAACCATATTAGCTTACTAGTTTGTACGACCCTGTCAATGACATTAATATTGTGAAAATGTTCAGTACTCTTTTTCTTCGACAATCTGAACATTTCACTAAAACATTAACCATTTCTTTGCAATCTACCGATGATATATATAATATTGATGTAGAATATCGAACCAAAATTACAAGCTTCATATTTAGATATGACCAATGTCCCTAGTTTCTACTTGTCTGAGACTTTCTACTAAATATCCTAACGTATGTATAAGTGGAGTTAGGCAGCCAAGGAAATCCATGTAATTAAGCAATGTCCGTTTATTCCAATAAAATGTTTTCGTATATATTGTGGAGATTGAAAGTTTTCGATCGAACACTAGTCAATATTATGGTGTAGGGTAGTTAACGGCCACAGTCACCAAACAATAACAACGTTTTATAATTGCAAATAAAGAGTAAATAAGCTCCAGCCGTTACAGTTTTCTCGTTAATGATGGCGTTGTTGTAAAAGTGTGTTCGATTAACAATTAATTCGGACGCCACGTCAAATTTGGAAGGAAAAAATTATGTGTTTGTTTGTGTGTGTGTCTGCGTGTGTGTGTGTGTGTACGCGCGCGCGCGTGTGTGTGTGTGCGTTTGTGTAGGTGTGTGCGTGCATGTGTGCGTAGGATGTAAATGTTTTCTTCCTAGACGGTTTGCAACTCCATTTTAAGCGAAGTTGCAGTTTTCTGGACCACATCTTAACTATTACTGATTTAATTATCACCAGAGAAAGTAAGCTTATTACTAACATATATAAATAAAATGTAGCTTTTAACAAAATGCTGTGATATCAATATGCAGGATATGTTGTAATCGCAGCCCATATCATCTACACACGCACAAATGTGCACTACCCACGCACACTTGCACACACAATCCATTGTAGTCTGACGCCTAATCAATCAAACGTGCTTTTTAATCCGATAACGGTTAGTTCTCGGTAATGTCACAATGTAACGGAATGAAATAAGCATAACTAAGCATGACTGTGCGTGTGCGTGTGTGTGAATGCGTGTACAATACTTAGATATATTAAATAATAATTATTATATGATTGCAAATAATGAAATTAGGCCTGGGGCTGGATAGAGTATAGAATATAGTTATATAATTTCGTTGCACCTACTAACTACTAACAATTTCAATATTGTAACACATTGTATCGAAAAATAAAATTGTAAATATTCATTCCCCATATATCCGATTTCGTAACCGAGCAGCCACCACACGTTGCAACGTAGTCGAAAATCCGTGCACACTGGTACAAATATAGTACACTGAACAGTATTAACTTTACCCGTCGATCTTCTGCGTTTCCTTTCAAAATCATGTGGAATTTCATGAAAGGGGTCCAGTCCCACAAAAGAAAACTCATCGCCGATGATAAAGTTGCGCATAAGCGTAGGTACGATGTGTGTGAGAGGAAATGAGAACTTTAGCCGCACTGGCTAAAGCAATTCTCATGACTCGAATACAAACGTTCGTCTGCTGGCGCTGGCGCTGGCGTTGCCGCTCACGCTGGCGTTGGCGGTGCCGCTGACAGGCGTGACGACAATGCTGTCGTCGAAGTTGAAGGTGGGGGAGTGACGGGACGGTGAAGAACTCTGAGACTGAACTAAGCATGAGAATGTTTTACAAGTACTGCTGCAAGGATACGAAAGCAGGCAGTTTTGTCGTCGGCTCCCCAGTATTTAAATTGGAGAGTATGAAAGCTCACAATAGTTCTGCAAGCCATATGAAATGGGCTTTAAGAGAGAAAGCAGATAGCAACCCAGGGTCAAGTGTGGCGGACAAGACGATGGACCAACTTGGAAAAGCGACTTTTGACAAAATGTGTAAGCTTTTCAGGAACGCACATGCTGGAAACCCGTGATGTGGTCCAGTTTGATCCATCTGCATGAAGCATTGGAATCAAGCTAGGCCCAGGGCAAGGAGGCCCAACATCATCATTGACATTGATGATGACTGTGATGAGTCGGTGATGGATGAAGATGCAATTGCCAAAATCCTGAAAGATGTAATTCACTGACACTGCCTGGGGACATTGTGGAGGACTCGAGAGTCGAGTCATGCGGCCGTTGACAACGTCCAGAACCTCGAGATCTAATTTAGTACTAATTGAATAAAATAATTACGTTGCATCGTCAATTATGAAATTGATATTTATTTGTTAATTTAGGTTTAAGGAGCATTGCAAGTAAACATTGCATAAAAAAGTCGCATTTTGACCATGTCCACCAAAAATGGGGTCTAGTGATTTTTCATGGGGATGAGTAACATATTAAGGCTACTAGTCCCCCTGGCGAGTGAGTTAAATTTCTTAATTTCGCCCCCTGATTGTAACGCTTCGATTCTTATCCACGAACGTCTTCTGACAACTGCGGCGGCTAGATGGCTACACGGTAGTTGTTATGCACAGTGTTGTCACTTGTGTGGCCTCCTGGCGCAGCCTGGGCGGCTCTTCAGGAGATGGTCGTAAATATGTGAGGGTCGATATCTTACAATATCTCCCAGTTATTTTGTTTTTACTTTATCGTTTTACGTTTAGTTCAACTGAGTGTCATTTAATTTCACAATGCTGTTGCGTCTACTTAGTTTCCAGTCAGTTAATATAAAGTTAATTATACTTATTTCACACGCATGCACGCGAATGAACGCAATGAAGCACACAGGCATACACGGACACACACGGACCAACAAACACACGCACACACGCACACACACGGACAGACACACACGCACCCACTCGTATAAACATGCGTAGGGAAACTGTTTGATAAGTTCCTTGTACGAGCACATCATGAAACAAACAACATTGACTCCGGGACAGGTTCATCTGCGGTGATTGCTGCATACTCGTCATTGGCTTGTTTCATCACATCGTGACATTACCGAGAAATAACCGTTATCAGATTACAATATTTAATATTGTTGTAAGCCACCTTTAGTTGATTGTGTATACGGTGGATCGTGTATATATGCGTACGTGGGTGGGTGAGTGGGTGTGTAGCTGAGAATGACCACAAAGCATCATGCATATTGAAATGACCGAACTTTACCCTAAGGGAATTTTGTATTGATATGTGTTTTATAATCGCAAGCTTTAGCAAAATATACTCTTCCTTGTGATGACTAAACCATTAACAGTTAAAAACAAAACTGGTCGAGGAAACGGCTACCTTGCCTGCGTCTTCTGGAATGTTGAAATACAAACGGTGTTGGAAGACAACGTTGACGTACTCAGAAACACAGAAATATCGTTGACTGATTTAACATCAGGTGCCCGGGTACCCCCTTGTATTATTACTATTGTGTTATCTTACGTAACACATATATTGTAATATTATTATCACTTACGTAATGTATTTGTATCATGTTTTAGTTTGTAAGTACCCCTGAATCTAATTTTGTAGAGATATGTGGTTTCCAAATAAAGTTTTGATTTTATTTTATTTAACAGGCTCCGGCGAGTTTTGGCTGTCTCGTCAGAATTAATTGTCAAGCGAGCACATTTGTGTAGCATCATCGTCAACTAAACTTGAATTTGAACTTACACGATTTCACCAGTTTGAAGATCTTTTCTTCACAACTTTCTGAAAATTGTGAAGACATTGATCGTTACATGTTCCAAAAAAGCCAGGTTCGTATCTCGTATTCGATCATGAATTTTCCCATTAATAAATCCTTAATTAATATCAGTGAATATGTATCCTTAATTATATTTGTTCCAGATTCACAACAATAATATATAGATACATATAGACACATATATGTATGTTGTCTTATCCATGTTCTGTTATATACAAAATAAATGTCGAGATATATGCAACGTGAATGACGACATCGTTAGTTATTGTTATTTAGCCCTAACCCCTAAATCGGGCAACTGACGGAAGACAAAATGCAAACAAATCGCAAAATATGTTCAAAGTCAACCATTTATGTGTGAATCATCTGATGAGCTGACATAGTTTTTCATAACTTAATGGAAACAATCTGTTTCGACTAATCGTGTGGATACGTTTAAGTGTTATCCATTTATGGTATGAAATACGCTGTTTTTCAGTCACTACACTTTAGGCGGCATCACACACGGTAACAACCACATTATCTTCAAATACTTTAACATACGGAATTAATAATTGACATTTATTAAATTTAACAACTGATATAGACATTTAAGAAAATCTACTCTTTTATTGAATAACACCTAAATCACTTTCAGAATGAGCCAACTGTACAATTACATACACTGCTGGCTAATAGGTATTTAGTAATCCAACACATTTATCTTGATGACATTAGTAGTTATGGGCCGCTGATGATAACCAACTGCACACTATAACTATTTATATTTAAATGCATAATTATAAGATGTATGCATGTGTCGTCATGTCAACATCACGATTATGTGTTAATATTAATGTTAATATAAGTTGACCTACTGGCAATAATATATACACCACCGCATATTCCACCGCATGGAAGAACGTAAAAATTTGATAATCTTCAAGAAAGGAAATAAGAAAGACTTAAAGAAATACAAACTGATATGTCTGTTATCAAACATCTGCAAATTACTCACAAAAATACTAATAATCCAAGAGCCAGCGGTCATTTATTTGCTTGAAATGACTGGGTGTCAGTTGGGTATTACTGGTGGATATTTCAATTCTTCAAAACTTCTGCGAATGAAGAAACATTGGAACGGTATTTGAATACTCTTTCCAATAATGCCATAATATTTGTGTAATTATGAGGTAGTGACGTCATTGTGACGTCATATGTGGACTATGCTATAAATCACTCTACATTTTAGTCCGTCGTTCACGCAGGTGAAACTCGTCTTCTAGAGAATTTCGGCAACAATATTTTTCAAGACTTTTACAACATACAAATCTGAAATCCAGTTGCATTCCTTCTGGGAGTGGAAGCCATCGTGCACTGATTTATTACAAGTGCGATTAGTGAAATAAAGGGGTGGGGTAGATATTAGCCCACTTCATCAATACAAGTCAGCCACACTATAGCAAATGAGGTATAAATGGAAAGGTATTTATATATTCTTTAAAAAAAATTCATAACTATTAGGTAATGATGATGTAATGAAAAATTATATTAACTATTCTTTATATATATATATATATGTGTGTGTGTGTGTGTGTGTGTGTGTGTGTGTGTGTGTGTGTGTGTGTGTGTGTGTGTGTGTGTGTGTGTGTGTGTGTGTGTGTATTTGAATACGCCTCCCAAATATGATACATGTAACATATAGCTATGCAGCAATTACGTCATTATGACAGCAGACCATATCAATTACTCCTTCCACATTTCATTTCAAACCAGACAGGGCTAACTCTTCCACCTAGGAATTCCCTCCACTTCGTTTCTCAATATGGTTATTGCATATACATATGAACGTCCTATGGAAAAAGCACATTTTTGAAAATGGATCGGATTTCTTCCAAATAGACCGTATTCAGCGTTATTATGATGCTCGAAGAAGAGTGGATATATTCTGCAAGTAGCTCTTAAGAAGAGATTAAGGCCATGCATTCTGCATGACCGATCAATCAGTAAGTACATATATATAACGTATCAACATAGTCCATCGAAAAGCTGACAGATACTCCAAGATCTCTTCTTTTGTAGATTCACAGAACTGTTCGTAACAGCTCGCAAGTCGTGTAAATACATGAGATTTTTTAACAGAGTTCAATGTTATTGAGGTGGGACGCTTCTTAAATTCCTTAAGCAAGTTTTCATTTTATTTTCTGTTAGGACGTTGCACCTCAATAAATATATGGAAGGTTAGGATCTGAAGAACTGTCGCAATAAGAGGATGAAGTCTCTTGCAACTGTTGAAGTGTTTTCATGACAAGAATTCATTCATTGAATCAGCCGCTAAGACTTCTTTATTACAGAGAACTTCAGGTTTACCGGAAGATTCCAGATACATAACGTTATGTAGATACAGTTGTTGAAATACCAGTCTGTTTGATGCCATGTTCTTCTTAATTAATTAATTAAATCCACTAATCTTGCATCAGTAGTGCACATTGTGTAAAACTTGTTCGAGGGCCAGTCGTAAAAGCACATAAACGAGCTGCAAGCGATGATACTCAGAACCACAAGACCATCCAAATGGCCTTCTCTGAAATATGCTTCAGTACTTCAAGGGCACATTGTCTATTTTGCCACTGGGGAACTGTGTCTTAAGTATAAGTGAACTGTGTCTTAAGTATGAGGCCAGGTTGTCTTGTGACGACGAAGAAGCAGACATTAGATTCATCTACCATGTATGTGTTGGCCAATTACTACCACTCCAAGATACCGTCTACAAATCATTTCACAGCGTGAACAAAGCAAAACGGAAGAAAACGTATTATTAGCACCCGTAAGGAAAAAATATGATCTTATATGGTTTGCAAGTTGGAGTATTCGTGTCTATTACCGAGGGTGTTGGTTTAAAGATGTCATCTTTAAACATATGTGTTGCTTTGCGATAACTGCCTTTCTTGGTCCAACTTTTTGCCCCTATGGCAAACGTATGGTTTTGCAGAGGATGCAAGTTTCTTTTTCAAGTGTGTTTATTATATTTATAAATATATTCTCAGTGTGCATAGAACCTAGTCACAGTAGTAAGATACAACGTACTAGCTGAGATGTTAACGTGGCCGTTAACACTTCAATATAAGTCTACAAAATAAGTTGTTCTGCTGTCTTGGACTAGCTCAGTGATAAGATAATGTTCCTTCCCTATCCAAATAGAAATCATTGGTTGATGTCCCTATACGTCTTTCAGCAAATCTATTTGAGCCTCTGTAGACACATTTAGCTGGGCTAATTTAATTGCGCAATGTTTTACTTAACTGGCATAACTAGTAGCAGCGTCCGCCTATTAGTCTAGGTAGTCCATTTAGTTTTGGATGACAGCTGGGGTTAGAGTAATGGGACAACTAATTTGCGTGATAGCATGCTTGGTAGAACTGAGAAGATTAATCATTTAATCTCGCCAAGACACCGGTTACGGCGATCAGACTCAAGTCTCAGAGCTAGAGGAAACACGAACAGCAGAATAAATAACCCCGGGTGGGTTACGGCGACCGGTGCAGAACTCACGGAAGAATAACGCAGCCAAATTAGGTTACGGCGACCGGAGCAGAATTCACGGAAGAGTAACGCAGCCAAATTAGGTTACGGCGACCGGAGCAGAACTCACTGAAGAATAGCGCAGCCAAGTTAGGTTACGGCGACCGGAGCAGAACTCACTGAAGAATAGCGCAGCCAAGTTAGGTTACGGCGACCGGAGCAGAACTCACGGAAGAATAGCGCAGCCAAGTTAGGTTACGGCGACCGGAGCAGAACTCACGGAAGAATAGCGCAGCCAAGTTAGGTTACGGCGACCGGAGCAGAACTCACGGAAGAATAGCGCAGCCAAGTTATTTTACGGCGACCGGTGCAGAACTCACGGAAGAATAACGCAGCCAAATTAGGTTAAGGCGACCGGAGCAGAACTCATGGAAGAATAGCGCAGCCAAGTTATGCAAACAGTGCCAGCCACATGGAATGGATATGGCCCCATCCATTCTGGTCCGACTGGCCCAAGCGTAATACACAAAGGCTTGGAATATGCAGTAAAGTTGGCCAACAAGTTTGGGATGAAACACACAGTAGTCACGGCTCATCAAGCTTTGTATGAGATTGCCTTTAATTGGATTACGAAACAAACACCCCCTGATGATGATACTTACCGGAATCTCATTATCATGCTAGGACAGTTACTCCTCGCCGGAAACTACAATGGTGCATTTAGGAAAATAATGAGGAAAAGCGGTGCTGAAGGCATCTTTGTAGAATCTGGTTTGTGCAAGTTAGAAATGGCTAACAAAATCTTTGGTTCATCAGGGGATTATTACCAAAGTATGCATGCCCACAAATTGCTACGCGAAGCAATGGCTAAGCTACACGTGGACGCTTTTGAAGAATGATATCATTGTCATGTTGATGTGCCATGCCCCTACTCTGTTGGAAGCCATTGATGTTTGGCTCAGAAAGTTTCCAGATCAGTGGGTACCAGTTCATGAGCTGTCAAAGTCGTTGGGTTAAAACTTTTCTGCACATCGTCTCAGGAAAAGATTATAAGTTTAATCTACGACATTGGCAAAACCCAGAGTGGTAAAGACTCGCCACCAGTTCGACTGCTTCGTATGAACAAGACAATAAGTATGAGGTGACAAATGAACTGTTGTATGGTAGACAGACATTCGAATCTCCGGCAGCACTTCGTGAACATTTGTTCATCAGTGGAGGCAAACGCAAGGATTTAAGAGGGTTGCCACCGAGAGTTTTCAGGCAACTTCTGTTGAGATCCCTTTTGGTAATTTTTGTGCAGAAGAATGCCCATGCCGCTGTTCCAACGTGGCCACCTGCTACCACATTCGGTTGGAAAATGGGTGTCACACATTTGGAGCCAGTATCCATGATGGTGCCGCATTTCCCAAAACTCACACTGTCGCTTACAACTTGCAGCTGTGTTGCAAGCAAATGCACTCGTAACTGTTCTTGCACACACTCGTAACTGTTCTTGCACACACTCGTAACTGTTCTTGCACACACTCGTAACTGTTCTTGCACACACTCGTAACTGTTCTTGCACACACTCGTAACTGTTCTTGCACACACTCGTAACTGTTCTTGCACACACTCGCAAGTGCCATGTTGTGGCGAGAAAGAGAAATGTGAAGAGAACGATGTCAGATGTGGACGAGCAGTCCCCATAAGAACTCGTGCTGAAAACAATGGCTCTGATTAGAATGACATAGACGATTGATGACATTGTTTAAAACTTGATTAAGTAACACGTTTGCTTAATTCTTGCGATGTACGCTTGACATATTGTTATTTTCAGTATTCACTCTTAGATCGTGTTTACTACACAACGGAAAGTAGATATAACGCAAGTAATGAAATCCAGTCCGATTGATGTCATGCTACGATCACGCAACAGTTAGGGTGTGTGGTATATGTTTGGTTCATAAATGTATGGTGTTTAGCATTATTTTACTATTGTGTTGTATTGTTCAGTGGGTAAATGAATGGCGATTACTTTGATGTATTAAACAAGAATGTTGAATATGTATTAAAGTAACTATGGTACACTATGTATGCTGTCGACGGCGAAAAGAAAGTGGCTTTTTCGACATACTGTTTAAGGTTTTGCCTCTGGCTTCCTCAAAGATAAACATATCTATAACATATTTGTTGTTATTGTTACTCCTCTTATCAATCCGGATATTGTAATACCAAATGTAGCTTCGTAGCCCTATATCTACTATGTAAATTTGAAAATATCCAGTTATAACAAAACGGCCACTCAGAGACCGTATTGGCATGAATGTAAGTCCAATTTTCAGAGTGGTGCCAATTGATTTGAGAGGGTTGCCCTCTGGAATATTATTCAGGAAGGTTCGACGTTTAATAAAACACAGGGCAACCAAAAATAGCACGACGTGTCCATAACCCGTAAAATTATGACTCGTGGTCCCCCATTATCGGGGTATGAATAAAACAATCAAAACATGTTAACCCATTACTACTTCTTATTAGATATATAAATTTGCAATAACTATCAACATAACAAATGGCCAATGCAGGTGAATTGTTTTCCACTTTATTTTGAAACGTTCATATCACATGACTGAACATATCCAATTCCCAGACTGCATACACGTTTATTTTATCAGTATTTGGGGTCCCTTAAGATATATCTCCATGGGTGATTTCCTTTCACAAAACATCTTCACTGTTGCAGATAAGGCCTATAAGGTTACTGTGTGATACATTGGTAACGACACACAATAATTATATGTCATTATATCAACTGCATCTGTGTTTTTGTCGTTCGCTGATGTAAAGCAACGGTGTACCCATACGATGTATTCATAAAAGACAATTTGCACACTTCGCTTGTTTGGTTGCACATAAGCCTACACACGAGCGGTGTGCATGTTCGAGGCATAATCAAACTCAGGTGTGCATGTTCGAGGCACTAAATTAGTGAACGCATCAGGTGCAACGGCTTGTATAATCGCATAAAGAGACGACGTTAATTAGCTTTGCACAGTTGCACAGTGCGATAACTCAAACCCTCCCGACATCAAATCCCTTTCTTTATCTGAATCTCTCTCAGATGTAAATGTCAGGACCGCTGTTGGCAATGCCATGGGCTATATTAAGATTGCCATCAGCAGTTGCTATTTATTTAATTAATACACACGCATCCAGTGTGCTCTATCCAGTAGGCCTGCAGGGGTGCCGTTATGACTTTACAACTGCACGTGTTTGCCATTACGACAGACTAATTCTATTGAAAATACGCCGGTTGACACGTATTATAGTGACCTTTAGAAACAATGAGACAGGTGGCCTTTTAATAAAGTTTCGAACTCTCAAAAAAATATTATTTGCGCAGTTTCGCGGTACCTATTTAACCTTCTAGAATGCGCATGAGGATTTAAAAACAAGAAATGAATAATTAAATGTCTTGATCCCGAAATACGATTTAAACCTTATCTGATTACATGGTGGAGAAGTGTTATTTATGTACCAGGGTGATGAATTTTGCAAATGTCCTACTTTGTATAATAACAATAATAATAATATTCCCATAATCGAGCTTATATATTTGTATGCATGTATGTATGTATGTGCGTGCGTGCGTGCATGCGTTCATGCGTGTGGGCGTGCGTGCGTGCGTGTGTGTGTGTAGGCGGGCATATTAATGTTTTCCTCTTAGACGGCTTGAACCTCGAGCGTCAAACGTTCAGGGATTTATATATAACCCCGGGGGTTGAACGTAAGACCTACGTTTGTTAAATACCTCATATATATGTCAACATCTCACCTGTTGTCGGGTAAACCAGTTGTTCGGAACGTAAAACGTAACACGCACGTAAAACGTAAAACCTAAAAATCGCCGGTACCACACGCGCGCAGCAAATACTTCGGAAAAACATTCCCTGAGTCATGTACTCGGCAACATGAAGTAAACGCTGACACAATATGCTTGTGTCTCTCCTCATGCCAATAGCAATACGAATATTATTTCACAATTCTACACTATCACAACTAGGGCCTATCGATGGACGTGAACTTCGCATTCTCCCCGACCTTCGTCATTTTGAATAAACAACCAGTATCTGCGAATGCGTTATGGTGTTTATGTAACAATGGTGACAGTCATCGTCCAAGGCATCCCGTCAGGGGACGGGCACTTATGCTAGAAATAATACGTATTATTATTATTAATCAATTACTCGCAATGATGTAGTAGAACTATTAATCCCAAAACATATGCAAACTCTCCTATAGATGTAGATGACGTAAGCATTTTTATATCAAAACAAAACTGTTATTTGGAATCGCTTCTTAGTTGAACATAGCCACATGGCCGCGTAGCACCAATTTATAATTACTGTTGTACCACACACGGTCCCGTAAATACTCATTACCAACGCATAAGCGTAACCTTCATAACATTTTGATTTCACGCTGATTTTGCGAGCGTGCAACCTTCTCGCACTAGCGATTCTTCTTAAAGGTGACATGAACATACATATTCTATTTTAACCACGTAAATAACATACTAACATGACGCTATTTAGATAGGTGTTGTAAAGTTGTGACAAACACGACACATTGGATTCAGTCCACAACTTGTAATTAGCTTAGTATACAATCAACTACAATCAACTGGCCAGCCATGCTTGTGGCCTTCTCTAAGGTCAAGGTCCCGCTTCCTATTATTATCCCCGGCGATTACCATAAACTATCAATTAGTAGCGGTTACCGCAAACTGCAGAACACTACATTCCTCCCCTTTTCACTATTAGCTAACAACTATCATTAATTCTGATCTACCCTTAATAACTATCATCATGTCCATTCTAAGTCCTTATGCTGATTGCTCAGATATGTGTAATATTAAACGTATGTGATTATACCAAATGTCCACATGTCAAATTTGTGTTAATGTCTTCATTGTACATGCGCTTCTATTAGAGTGCATAGTCATCCAGACGTCGAGGGGCGTAACGTCGTCGTTGTGGTCGTTGTCGCTTTGGTGTCTCGTTGGGGGACATGGATGTTCTCGACGCTGAGTTGACATCTCGTGACATGGGGGTTCTAGTATATAGAACGTCGGGCTGACTTTTCTCTCGGTGTGTCACTGGTGTCGCTGTCGTCAACTTAGGAATGTCCACAGTATCTGGGACCTTTTCTATTTCCACCTTTTTTTTCCAGACAGGAAGTGGTTTAAACATCTTCTTGAACCGGGATGCATTGCGACGAATGGTGTGCTTGTCATTCGCTGCGGTAACAGCTGTACCTTTGATGTTGGTGATCACCATGGGTTTGGGAGAGAACGGAGTGGACAGTTTGTTCGATTTCTTGTCATTGCGCATGAGCACAGTGTCCCCCACTTGCAAGTCATTGTGGGTGGCCCTGTTTCTGTGATCAGCATATGTCTTTTGTGTCTGTTTTGCCTGTTCGTCGTTCCTTCGCGCTGCAGCGTGGATCTCGTTGTTGTCATGGTCATCATTCACTGTAATGTACGGCAATTTTGTAGCAGGTTCTCTACCAAACAGAAGGCGATGAGGGGAAAACTTTGTTGATGTGTGTGGTGTGGCCCGGTATTGCCGTAAGAATTGGTACATTGCCTGTTTCCAATTCTTCTGTTCTAACACAGCTGATCGAATAACCTTCATCAGGGGTTTGTTGAAACCTTCCGCTTGTGCATTTCCCCTTGGCCAACATTCCGTGACTCTTCTGTGGCGAAACCCACTGTGTTTTGCAAATGAACTGAACGCTTCCGAGTTGAATGGAGAAACCACACCTTCGATCTGACGAGTTCCTTTGTTTTGGCCATTCCTTGATGACCTTCATGTGCAAGAGACACAGCTTGGTCTCTTAGGGATGTTGGGATGACTACCTTTGAGCCCCGCAGTAGTATGTCGTCGTCTGTGACAGTCAATTCTTCTCTAACTTTGTAGAACTCTCGCTACGTGGGGTCATCCGATTTACAGATCTCGAACCATCGTCCGTTTCTGCACAGAGTGGTGATCGTCTGCATCATGCCATCTGTTTTAGTAGCAAGTTTGTTATCCTCAATGTTCATGGCATTGGGAATACTGGATGACCCGATAAAGTTCACATACTGTTCGGCCATTTTGGTGACGGAGAGCCCCAGCCGTGATTATCGGATTTCTGGACATATAGTCGGTTGGGTTTTTGTTTCCCGCCATCTATTTCAGAGTGAAGCTATATGGCTGAAGTCGCAAACCCCATCGTTCAATGCGTAATGGCGGTTTAGGTTTCTTCCATATGTTTAGCAGTGGTTCATGATCAGTGATGATTGTGAAGTGAGGATTTCCTTGGAGGTACTGGTTAAAGTGTTTACAGCTCCTCACTGTACTCAGAGCTTCGCGTTCAGTTTGGCTGTAGCGGCCTTCGACGTCTGAAAAGGAACGACTCGCGTACGCAACTGCCCTTGCGTTAGTATGCTGCCTAACCCTGTGGGACTTGCATCAACGATTATTGTCGTTTCTTTCTTTATATCGAAGTAAGCGGCACACGCATCTTCCACAAGTAGGTCTTTCAGGGAGTTGAATGTGGCTTCATGTTCGTTTGTCCACACCCAATCGGCTTATTTCTTGGTGAGACGTCTGAGGGATTCGCTGATCATGGAGAAGTCTTTGATGAACCTTGACAGGTAGTTCATCATGCCCAGGAAACTTCTAAGTTTTGCAACATTTGACGGCGATGGCAGTTCCTTGATAGCCTGCACTTTCGTAGTGTCAGGTGACACGCCATATTTGCTGAAGACCATCCCGTAGTATTGGATCGAGGATAGATTTGTTTCACATTTATCTGGTCTGAGGGTCAGACCGTTTTCGTGTAGTGCCTTCAGAGTCTCGGCCAGTGCATCGTCGTGCATCAATTGTACGTTTTCTCCCTTTCCATATACGATGATGTCATCACTAATGTTCTTCGTTGATTTGATGTGACTGATCACATTTCTGATGTGTTCCTGGAATATTTCACTCGCTGACGATATTCCAAAGTTCAGTCTCTTGTATATGTATAGGCCATTGTGAGTTCTGAACGTCGTGATGTGCCTGGATGACGGATGAAACTCCAGCTGGTGGTATCCATTGCACAGATCACATTTACTGAAGACGGTTGCTCCGTTGAGGTCATGTATGAGTTCATCTAACGTCGGCATGTTATGGCGTTCTCGTATGATCGCCTTGTTTGGCTCACGCATGTCGATGCACAATCTGATATAGCCGTCCTTCTTCGGAGGAGTTACAATCGGAGATACCCACTGCGTGGGTTCACCAACTGGTACTTGCTCTATTATGCCTTCGTTAAGAAGTCGCTGTTCCTCTTCGTCAATCTTTGATCTGAGGTGAAATGGGATCTTCCGGTTTGTGATTGCAACTGGTCGCACGGATTCATCAATGTGCAGTTTCACCTGTACATTTTTCATTTTTCCGATCCCGTTTGTGATGCCGGGGTATCTTTGTTCCCACTCACATTTGATGTTGTTGACAGGAATATCCACCAGTCTTAACTCCTGAGCCGTGGTGAAACCAATGAGGGATCCATGTGCTCCTTTCACGACATGGAACTGATGACACTGAATGGCGGATTTTGATTCGAGTGTCACATCACACACTCCCAGAATGTCAAGAAGTTTGTTTCCGCCGTAGGGTAGGATTTTAGGTCCTCTGTGTTTCCGCAACACTGGTTTCTGTATCCTCTCATAGGATCGTTCATCCATCACGTTCACTGATGCGCCTGTGTCAATCATCATTCTTATGCTGATATCATTCACAGCAATTGTGGTCATAGGTGATTTTCGTTGTTGTTTGTTCGTCGGCAGACTGTTGATTGTCCAAGCATAGTCCTCTTCGCTCGAGGTATCAGTCGTTTGCTGTATATTTGTCTCTGGTTGAACTCGTCGAACCCGTTTTCGTTCTTGTTTCTTCTTTCTGCATACTTTCTCAAAGTGATTAAGCTTCTTACAGAAGTTGCAGATTTCTCCTTCCGCAGGACACACTCCGTCACTGTGGTACGTGAACCCGCACTGTTGACACATTATCCCACTGTCTGGTGGTGGCTTATGGCTCGCCAGGCCCGACGGTCCTTGTTTGTTTTGGCGTCCTTTCACAACATCCCACGTACGGTTTCTCAAACTTGCCGGTCTTGTTTCGCGACCATGTTTTGATTTATTGATCCTGTTGACGGTTTCCGGGTGAATGGCCTTACTCTGCAAACTTGCGTTTTCTGCTGCTCTGCAGGTGTCAATTGTTGCTTTCAATGTTATGCTGCGTTCCTTCAGTAGTGCTTCCTGGATATCACGATCTTGAATACCCAGAATGATTCTGTCGCGTAGTATGGAGTTTCTGCAGTCATCGCAGAAATTGCAGGATTTAACGAGCACCCGTATTGCTGTTAAGAACTGCTCGAATGTCTCGCCTGCTTGTTGGTTTCGGTTATTGAAGATAAATCTCTCATAACATTCGTTGGCCTCTCCGACTGCAAAACTGTCAAATTTCGCTAGGATTTCATCCACCGATCGGGTGTTGGCGTCCGTGTCGAACGTAAATCCATTGTAAATTCTTAGAGCGTCATCGCCGATTGTGTGGAGTAACAAGGCAACCTGATAATCGACAGGCTGCTTCCCGAGTTGCGTGATTATGGCATAGTTCTTCCATTTTTGTTTGAAGAGCTTCCAGTTTTCTGCAGTGTCTAACATGAGATTCACTGGTGCCGGCGATCGTATTTCATGTACAGGCGGCACCGGTGGTGCCGCGGAGACAGCTTCGTTGTTGTCAGACATTTCAGGCTGGTACGAACAATGACACACAGACAGCTTATGTGCGTACAACTGACGACAGTGATATCAATGTACAGTACACCTTGTCAATGCAATGGTCATCAAATGTTCAGTATTGTTCGTGAGAACGCAACATCAGGCTGTGTCTGTGAGCAATGAAGTGATGACCTACAAATATCACATGTACCGACTCGGTGGATGCAGCGTATCCTAATTCAATACTAATAGTCAGATGTGAGTACTTTCGATCCCATCCTCGTCGCCATTGTAAAGTTGTGACAAACACGACACATTGGATTCAGTCCACAACTTGTAATTAGCTTAGTATACAATCAACTACAATCAACTGGCCAGCTATGCTTGTGGCCTTCTCTAAAGTCAAGGTCCCGCTTCCTATTATTATCCCCGGCGATTACCATAAACTATCAATTAGTAGCGGTTACCGCAAACTGCAGAACACTACAGGTGTAATACCTGACAGTTAATGACTTAGTTAATATATACACGCAGTTTAATGTATAAAAATCAGCCTATCTGACCGATTTCCGAATGAGATCCCGAATGAAATAATGTGCCTTGCTGCCGCTTGATAAAGTACTGTGACGTAATATGTGCCATAGCCCAAATCTGTCTCACCACTGGAAACAATGTTGATGTATTATTTATCAACTGAAGTCGGATAAATTTGTTTTTAGACTGGGGACGTGCGCGCTTCATTTTGAAGCTCATGTCATTACGGCAATTATTTGTATATATTCATGCAATTTGTTTTCATTTATTTATAGATATGAGTAACACACCTCTCTGCATCCTTTGGGAATCTGAAGAATGATAAATCAGGCCGTTGTTTTATGGAATTAGAACAATTACACGCCGATAAAAAATGCGCAGCAGACTTTCCCATGGCTGGTTTTGCTGTTCGCGCCCAACCACACGAGGGAGGCACTAGCGATAAATTTCACCCAATATCATCGAGTGGCGCGTCTTGTTATGCATAGTCTTTGGCCGCACTGACTAAGCGATCTTTCCACTGCTACTGCTACCGATGAGCTGTCGACTCCATACCACAAGTCCACCCTATCCTAACTCCAACGTTAACAAAAGACATGGGTCAACATGATATGACACACCTAGCAATTATTATTCCAGCAAAACCACTGACCGTCTTATGGATATCCCATCCTGTGTTCCTGGAATATTTCACTCGCTGACGATATTCCAAAGTTCAGTCTCTTGTATATGTATAGGCCATTGTGAGTTCTGAACGTCGTGATGTGCCTGGATGACGGATGAAACTCCAGCTGGTGGTATCCATTGCACAGATCACATTTACTGAAGACGGTTGCTCCGTTGAGGTCATGTATGAGTTCATCTAACGTCGGCATGTTATGGCGTTCTCGTATGATCGCCTTGTTTGGCTAACGCATGTCGATGCACAATCTGATATAGCCGTCCTTCTTCGGAGGAGTTACAATCGGAGATACCCACTGCGTGGGTTCACCAACTGGTACTTGCTCTATTATGCCTTCGTTAAGAAGTCGCTGTTCCTCTTCGTCAATCTTTGATCTGAGGTGAAATGGGATCTTCCGGTTTGTGATTGCAACTGGTCGCACGGATTCATCAATGTGCAGTTTCACCTGTACATTTTTCATTTTTCCGATCCCGTTTGTGATGCCGGGGTATCTTTGTTCCCACTCACATTTGATGTTGTTGACAGGAATATCCACAAGTCTTAACTCCTGAGCCGTGGTGAAACCAATGAGGGATCCATGTGCTCCTTTCACGACATGGAACTGATGACACTGAATGGCGGATTTTGATTCGAGTGTCACATCACACACTCCCAGAATGTCAAGAAGTTTGTTTCCGCCGTAGGGTAGGATTTTAGGTCCTCTGTGTTTCCGCAACACTGGTTTCTGTATCCTCTCATAGGATCGTTCATCCATCACGTTCACTGATGCGCCTGTGTCAATCATCATTCTTATGCTGATATCATTCACAGCAATTGTGGTCATAGGTGATTTTCGTTGTTGTTTGTTCGTCGGCATACTGTTGATTGTCCAAGCATAGTCCTCTTCGCTCGAGGTATCAGTCGTTTGCTGTATATTTGTCTCTGGTTGAACTCGTCGAACCCGTTTTCGTTCTTGTTTCTTCTTTCTGCATACTTTCTCAAAGTGATTAAGCTTCTTACAGAAGTTGCAGATTTCTCCTTCCGCAGGACACACTCCGTCACTGTGGTACGTGAACCCGCACTGTTGACACATTATCCCACTGTCTGGTGGTGGCTTATGGCTCGCCAGGCCCGACGGTCCTTGTTTGTTTTGGCGTCCTTTCACAACATCCCACGTACGGTTTCTCAAACTTGCCGGTCTTGTTTCGCGACCATGTTTTGATTTATTGATCCTGTTGACGGTTTCCGGGTGAATGGCCTTACTCTGCAAACTTGCGTTTTCTGCTGCTCTGCAGGTGTCAATTGTTGCTTTCAATGTTATGCTGCGTTCCTTCAGTAGTGCTTCCTGGATATCACGATCTTGAATACCCAGAATGATTCTGTCGCGTAGTATGGAGTTTCTGCAGTCATCGCAGAAATTGCAGGATTTAACGAGCACCCGTATTGCTGTTAAGAACTGCTCGAATGTCTCGCCTGCTTGTTGGTTTCGGTTATTGAAGATAAATCTCTCATAACATTCGTTGGCCTCTCCGACTGCAAAACTGTCAAATTTCGCTAGGATTTCATCCACCGATCGGGTGTTGGCGTCCGTGTCGAACGTAAATCCATTGTAAATTCTTAGAGCGTCATCGCCGATTGTGTGGAGTAACAAGGCAACCTGATAATCGACAGGCTGCTTCCCGAGTTGCGTGATTGTGGCATAGTTCTTCCATTTTTGTTTGAAGAGCTTCCAGTTTTCTGCAGTGTCTAACATGAGATTCACTGGTGCCGGCGATCGTATTTCATGTACAGGCGGCACCGGTGGTGCCGCGGAGACAGCTTCGTTGTTGTCAGACATTTCAGGCTGGTACGAACAATGACACACAGACAGCTTATGTGCGTACAACTGACGACAGTGATATCAATGTACAGTACACCTTGTCAATGCAATGGTCATCAAGTGTTCAGTATTGTTCGTGAGAACGCAACATCAGGCTGTGTCTGTGAGCAATGATGTGATGACCTACAAATATCACACGTACCGACTCGGTGGATGCAGCGTATCCTAATTCAATACTAATAGTCAGATGTGAGTACTTTCGATCCCATCCTCGTCGCCATTGTAAAGTTGTGACAAACACGACACATTGGATTCAGTCCACAACTTGTAATTAGCTTAGTATACAATCAACTACAATCAACTGGCCAGCTATGCTTGTGGCCTTCTCTAAAGTCAAGGTCCCGCTTCCTATTATTATCCCCGGCGATTACCATAAACTATCAATTAGTAGCGGTTACCGCAAACTGCAGAACACTACAGGTGTAATACCTGACAGTTAATGACTTAGTTAATATATACACGCAGTTTAATGTATAAAAGTCAGCCTATCTGACCGATTTCCGAATGAGATCCCGAATGAAATAATGTGCCTTGCTGCCGCTTGATAAAGTACTGTGACGTAATATGTGCCATAGCCCAAATCTGTCTCACCACTGGAAACAATGTTGATGTATTATTTATCAACTGAAGTCGGATAAATTTGTTTTTAGACTGGGGACGTGCGCGCTTCATTTTGAAGCTCATGTCATTACGGCAATTATTTGTATATATTCATGCAATTTGTTTTCATTTATTTATAGATATGAGTAACACACCTCTCTGCATCCTTTGGGAATCTGAAGAATGATAAATCAGGCCGTTGTTTTATGGAATTAGAACAATTACACGCCGAAAAAAAATGCGCAGCAGACTTTCCCATGGCTGGTTTTGCTGTTCGCGCCCAACCACACGAGGGAGGCACTAGCGATAAATTTCACCCAATATCATCGAGTGGCGCGTCTTGTTATGCATAGTCTTTGGCCGCACTGACTAAGCGATCTTTCCACTGCTACTGCTACCGATGAGCTGTCGACTCCATACCACAAGTCCACCCTATCCTAACTCCAACGTTAACAAAAGACATGGGTCAACATGATATGACACACCTAGCAATTATTATTCCAGCAAAACCACTGACCGTCTTATGGATATCCCATCCAAAGTTTCCTACCACCACGTAAAGATAGAAAGACACTTGCTTCGGGAAAATGCATATCATCTATAACTGGTCAACAAGTTACATCACTAATGATATGTAGAGCGATAAAACGCACAGCTGTAGCTGTTTAATATAAGTTTATTTATGTGGATTTTTAAGTTACACCACTTTTGAAAACGCAAATCTCGAATAGATGCACAGTGAAATAGCATTTAAATGCAACTGAACGGTCTAGCGCGGGTTTATGCCGGTAAACCTGTTAAACGGCGTTGCTGAACATTATAATTATAGGGGTGAGACCGCAATTAATCTTGTGTTAAAGAAAAACATGGTACCTAGAAAATGGTGGTATTTGAAAAACACTTTTTATGTGAACTGAGTGCAATAGGCCAGGCATATGAGCAGATTCAACGGTAGAACGTATTAGCAGTGAAATGTAGTGTAAGAAGAGTTTTGTTAGCCGAGTGATTTTACGCATTTTATTTCACGTGCGTGCAGAAAAACGTGGCTGATTTGATCAATATTGATGCGCACTCTGCATGGGGGCATTTTAAAAGAGCAGGAGTGTGTGATTTTGAATAAATTTGATCAGTCTATCAACGCAATGTCAGTGGCTTTGAAGACATTTCGGATTTGTTTGAGGTACAGTTTTCATATAATCTGACAAAACGTTAATGTGGCCGCCAACGGGAAAGCTAACAGTGTTATCTGCCCTATATAGCTGTAGATGAAAGGGGTGACAGCCATGTTTATCGCTAACACGCGCTTCCTACGCTCACCGGATATGAGCCAACTGTTGCCAATCAGAAAGAACGGCAGACATCAAATACAATAGTGTCATGACAATACAACTACTGTTTTTTTTAACATAGACCCAAATATTATACAATAAATTAATACCCATACAGTTTTAAGAATGCATTTTCTTCTGGAGTAAATCACAAAGTACTTAAAGTAATTTTCACTCAAAAAAAATAATGAATCACACACGTTATGTAATGTTAGGCCACTATAAACCTTGCCATATTCTCAAAAAATTTAGGTGCGTCAGGGGATCGTTTTGCTGACATTCGCATGAGTTCGTAAGCCAGATTTTGTTCTTTAAGATCGATTGCGCTCCTCAACACCAGGAGGCGCCACCGGGACATTGTCACCAGTGTGTCACGGAAATAGTGTCCTCGATGATATGGCAGCTGCGGTTGTTTGCATTTTTTAAACTCCTTAAATATACGAATGGATTATGTTTAATGATGAATTCTCCTTATGAGCCCGTTGGTTTAGTGAAACTGTCCACTGGTGTATCATCGACAAAAATTCCCTTACATAATGCCAATTAATTTGACATATCCAATATTAAATTATTATTGATAACAACACCTTCAATATGTGTATGTTTTATTGATATAATATTATGTTGTGCATATTACAGACCACATCATAGTACTAAAACAACGTAACTGCTATGGTCACTCACTTTCTTGTTTCAAGACTTACATAGAAAAGAGTGCATTGCTTATTGTAGAACGAAGTAAATACTAAACACATGACAATGATGTGTCGTGTGTACTTAGTATCAAAGTGACCTATGTAATACACCAAAAGTGATATATTTATGAACATCTGTCCGGTTGGAGATGCTACTGATGTGTTTCATTCACACCCACATTTAGTACACTCATAGAAAATGTTAACTACGAAAATGACAAACCGATACATTTCCTCGTAAAGAACATGTTTTACCCTCTTTACTCTGTCATTTTACATTGGTGTAGACAAATACATAAACGTTCAACAAAGTAAGAATGCTGCAGAATAAACACACTGTTCATGATTTTAAAAGACTAAGCCAATGCAAATTGATGAACTGAGCAACGTGCAACATGGGGCGGATTATGTGTATGCATACACGTCACACGATTCAAAGCAACATGCCAATGCTAGTTTATATAAACTGTAAAATCTATAACTACCATATTCGGAACAACTGAACTGACATACGAACAGTCACAACAATGACTAAATATGCTGCGTTCGGCGATGTCATGAGCCGTGAACCCCATGCCTTACATTGACGTGCCTATCCGTATCCTTACTTCTTTTTGTTGGTGGTACTTAGAATAATATATCCCTTTTTATGTAGGGGAACGGCGTACAAAACGGGCCCCTTAAGCGAGATTTGTCATCAAGTTGACATTTTTCATTTTAATAAATATTGTTCTCTATGGAATCATCTTCTCCACTTATCCGACTACGTCTGTGCTAAAATTTTGCGTATTTATGTTAAAATTACTGTATCTACGGGATGTTTCAGAACACCACCCAATTTTTTACTTGCTATAAAAGGTGCGCCCAAAACGAGGCCCCTGCACATCCATTTATATTATATAGCCATCACCACACATTTCGCAAACACATTGTACATATTCGGACCCTGGCCAGTCATAGTGTGCCCATGGCGCATATTAGTTACATTGTATCCTTTCTTCCCCGTCCTTACTGTCCGAAAACAATTGGTGCATTATTGTTTCTGCACCCAGTTGTCTCGCTTGTTTTCGAAGCTTCGTTACATCGCAGTGGCATGGTGAACGATCTCTTCCTTCCCCGTGTAGTTTCACTCGTGTTGGTTTGAGGCTCCTTCCGCGTTGTAGAATTTTTGTTATATTTTGTTCTCGATCGAAGTTGATGTTTGTATGGCCTGAGCGTGGTGATACGTCTTTTCTCGGTTACTCGACTTTCATTCTGTTGATTGATCTCCTTCCAGTAAAGGTGATACATCTGCTACGGGGTTTATTATCATGGTTGGGTGATACATGCAACTTAACAATATCCTTATATATTACACTACTTGATAATATAATATGTATCCATACAGCTCATATTGACGTTATATATTTATAAAATGTATTAGTAATATTATCATTTTGCTTAATAATCTTATTATTATTATTAGTAGTAGTAGTAGTATTATATAACTGGATAATATGTAATATCCTATGTAAAATAATGTAATACCATAAAACCTTGCAAATGCAGGTGTGCGTATGTAATCAACAGTGTAGCGATGATAGCGAACCCCTGCTAGCATAGAGGACAACACAGGGGCCCGTTTTGGGCACACATCACAGCCTCGGGTTGATAATCAATTTGTATACAACCTCCATGTTTTTAACAATTTAATACATATACATCATAGCATTTACGTTTGGATTTTGCATACCACAGTTCCCGTTGTTTTCAAAGCGCACAAAACGGAAATATTTTTTAAAATAGTGCTAACATTTAAGAAAAGTGTAAAAAACTATATTTTTGAGCTCACCAGTTTCGCACTTCCAACCAATGTTCACTAGGGTTCATTTATGAGTTACTTAGCAGTGCCACAGCACATTTCGTTGTATATAGTACAATACCGTCAAACGGCTGGGGGTCCGTTTTGGGCAGGAGGCCCGTTTTGCGCGCCGTTCCCCTATAACATTCAAGTTTCCGTGTCCTGCGTGTAAACATTAGCAGCAGATGGTCAACCTTGCGTGGGTCTCCCGGTAGAATTGTCGCACGTCGCTTCTGAACATCGGACTCACAAAACTGTAGATGAATGGATTGATAACCGCATTAATAGTAAAGATGTGAGTCGCCTCTTCCTGGATCTCCACGCCGTAGCTTTCCAGGAAGAACGGCACCCAACTCAAGCCGAAGGTCACGGTGACGACGAACAGAAGGAAAGATCCGCGTTGCGCATTTGTGGCCATAGTCGACCCGATATTCAACGGTGTCGGCGCGTTGGTATGGCTACACGTTGACAAGGCCGGCCGGTCAGAAATCCTTTTTGATCGCCTCGCACTTATTGGCCCGGCAGTTGAGGCATTTCCCACTCGAACCGAATGCGCGGCCGCGACTGGAATGACCTGGTTGCGAACCGCTTTCATTCGCGTCAGCAAGATCGCCGCCATGACACTGTATGACGTAATCACGACAAGTAAACACGTTCCCGCCATAACAATGGAGAGAATGACAAAATATACCTTACCATGAAATTCCTCTGCCAGAGTCAGCAGCGCTGAGTACAAAACGGAAAACACTCCAATCACAGCGAGCGCCATCTTCGCCCTCTTAATTCTCAAAGAGAACCGATGCGGCAAGGCGACACCCAAACAGCGCTCCGTCGCAAGAAACGCCAGCAGAACCGACGAGAAGGTCAGTGCTGCGTTGAACACGAACAGTACGCAGACGTCGACGATCGGAATGGGCACTGTGATCATGATTGTGAAGCTTACGCATATCGCCGTGTCGGCAACGGCCAGCGAAAACAGATACGTCCGGGTGGAAGTGGTCATCTTGCGAAGGTACACGATGACCACGGCAAGGTTTCCCGGAGTTCCAATACTGCACAGCAGTGTTATTATAATCATGTGTGTTAAACCAATTGTTTCACCGTGTCCATGGTGCAAGTTCATCTCCGGCTTCGTCGAATCATGTTCAAAGTGTGAAACGTTAACTGGTTCCATTTCGTTGATAACCACTTAATCGTTCTCCGTCACAAAAGTTGTGGAAGATTGTTCGAATGTGTCTTGGTATACATTCAGCACCAGTTTTGGCGTCACGTTATCGACCCTCTTACGCAGACAAACGAATAAAGAAATACAACATTCATACACTGTCTGTATAGCGCATGATCCACACCGAATATCTTGGCCGTTTTGCAAACTCAAAAGATGTCGTCTGCAGCAATGGTAACAACGAAGCAGCCATTCATTTTCTTAGGCAATCACGCCACGTATTTCTTCGCGTCTTCATTACGTTCGGCCAGTTCACTGCACAGTGCTCGCAACGCTCCCAGCACCAGAGCGCTACTTTATTTTTATAACATTTAATTAGATCACAGCCGGGACGCGTGAATGACGTTCTGTCTGTTTCACCTGTGTTTAATCGGAGGACATTATATCTTGTTTTTAAGGCAATATGTCGCGGGTTTAGCCACCGAAATATTAGTCTTCTTTGACTGATTCCTTGCGCAGTAGAGTCCACATCATTTACGTTCGTTCTGCCTTTTTCGTACTTCTCTCCAACTTGTTCGATCATTGCCATGATGGTCCATTCTCGGCCGACCTTCTGTTTCCCATGCTCGCTTTGTTAATCTTTTCTCACCCATTATCTGTATACGCCCTGTCCATCACAGTCTGCCAATCCCTACTTTAATGTTCTGTTTTTTTTTAATGCAAATCGCATCTCTCGTGTTCTCCACTTTCCTTCTGTTTTCTCTTGTCATTCTGCGTCGTCTACAAAGTTCGGTGGACCCAGTTACGTTCTGCTATTTTACCTTCTCCTAATGTCCGAGAATTACCGGTTAGTAGTTATAACGTCGATATGGCGCCGGGAATAGCGCCGTATCCACGTCGCACACCGTGACACGTCGCAAACCGTGACACTCACACTCAAAGTTAGTGACTCTGAAACAACTAACTTCACAAGATAGGGTTCTTACCTTACCAATCCTCTTCGCTATCACTGGGTTATGCGGCGTCAACAAATCTCCTCCAGTCAGAACGGTGTTGGACGAGCCAGCGCAGTTCTGTCAGGTTTTCTGGGCCAATTTCGCTTAATTTTTGACGGTTCTTCTCTAGGTGCCCCCTGCCCTATGGTCTGCCCCTTGTCCTATTTTCAGGTGGTGTCCGTTATAGAGCGGCGTATCGTGAACTATTTCTGCATCCCCTGTCCACCTTCTTTGCTTCATTTCATTAACGATGGTGTCGACGTTGGTGCGTTTCGAGACATCCTTGTTCGTAACTTACTGCTCCCGAAGTATTCGCTAGATCCGTTTGAGGAAATGTCGTTCAAAACCTCTGAATATGCTCTCAATCGTCGTATTGGTTCTCCGTAACTGTTTCAGAAGCAGTACAGGGCCTCAGAATACGTCGGGTCTGTATTTTTCAGCTTGGTCTTGGTGTGCACGGTTGTGAATCTAAATAGAGTTACATCTATGGTGAAGATCTCCAGTGGAATGAGCGCCTCAATGTCTGCTTCCACTGGAAAAAAGGAGAACAAATGGAAAAATGGGTTGGCCAGTACAATCTACGTGCGGTATCAGTGTGGTGTTGGCAGATCGATTTCTATTTCAACATTGCATTCTTTCAACTCATTTGTTTTATTTATAACTGAAAAACTGTATATACAACATGCCTACAATAACATAACAATAATTACACATGGGAAATGGGAAATTTGAAATACACTTACTTATTAATACTGTCACCTAGCACAATCATAACTTCTGTAAACTTATATTACACATTGGCAGAAACGTGGATACACACTGCATATCATTTGAGTGAAGCATTATCTCATTACTATTTTCAATTACTTTTATACACATATTCACCATTGCCACAAAAGGCCATGCACGTGGAAAGCATGTCTAAGACAAATTAATGTAGATACGTTAAGCAACCATAACTAATTTATGTGAGGCATTTGCCAAATAATAACAATGTATTCATATCATAGGCATACTAGTGTCTCGTGTCGGGTCTGTAATTCAGTAAGTTCCCATTTGTTGAGTCTCATGTTCAATGCATATGTGTCTATATTATTAGCTCTAGAATTAGATTAAGATTACCACTTTAGACCAGTTCGGGAGCTATACAAATATAATATCTGGTTATATTCTACAACGTCCTTCGTACTAAATAATGCCCTAGTTAAGTTTTGCTAGCACGATTCACATGTCCCAAATAAGATATATCTCGCAATCAGATGCTCACGTCTAACGAAATGTGATCGACAGTCGCCGATCAATGTCATCATCAGCATTGTGCAGCCGTAGTGTCCCGTGGTTGGTCGAAGGCTTCAGCCTGTCGTTTCTGGATCTGCTTGTTTTACGCTATCCTCTCCGAGATGGTGCTCTTCCCGCACTCGTCCAATTCGTCTCTCCATCATCTCGCCGGTCATCCTCTAGATCATTTCCATTCGTAAGGTCTGTAGGTGGTGATACGCGATGTCCATCGGTTATCTCGTAGACTACTGATGTGCCTTGCCCAGGTCCACTTCTGTGTTCTTATTTGTTCAGTCACGCCTGTGACCTTTGTCTTCTCTCTTATCCAGACGTTTGTCTTTCTCTCCCGATATGTGATGTTTAATATACTTATTTCCATTTTGTTTGTGCGGCTGCCAGCTTGTTCTATACACATGAGTTGTAGACTTGTCACTCTAAGCAAGTTTCAAAGTTATCATTGAAGATGTCGCGGTGTTTGGCGAATGCTGTCCAGCCGTCCGTGATTGTACTTTGAATCTCCATGTGTTGTTTTTTTTGTCTCGGATGCTGTAACCCTGCCCCAGGTAGACGTGACTTTCAACGTTCTCTATCTTCGTGGTGTTGATATATATTGGTGTATCTATCTAGCATCACTTTTGTCTTCAAAATGTTCATCTTCAGACCTTGTTTTTTCGCTTTCACCAGCTAGCTCCTGCAGCATCTGTTGTAGTTCATGCGGTGTTGTAGCGCATATGAGTACGTCGTCGGCGAAGCGAAGTTAGCATTGCTTGAGTTTGCACAGAGTCGACAGCCTTCTCATAGTCGACGAAAGCGATGCAGAGAGGGATATTATATTCTCGGCACACACGATCAATGAAAACTACACGAAATAACCAGTGGCGCCTATGGTGGCCACACTTTAACATTACATATTAACGCAATTTGTTGACGACTGTCGATGGAAATACGAGGGAAAAGTTATTGTGCATTGTAAGTTAGGGAGTCAGAAAGCAGACCTACACATGACAAAGACGAGAACACACATACGCGCACGACCGCACACATGCACGCACAACACACACGCTCACGCACGCACAACACACACGCACGCACATACACACACACAAGCATACACGCGACACTCATTGTTAACTTCTCGTATTACCACTTGAACAATTATAAAATTATGCGAAGACTGGAGAGAAGGAAGGGGGAAAGGAGAGAGAGGGGAAGGGAGACGGAGAGAGAGAGAGAGAGAGAGAGAGAGAGAGAGAGGGAATGAAAGAGAGAGACAAAAAACAGACAGACTCACACACACGCACACGTACGTACGCACGCACGCACGCACGCACTCACGCACACACACACACACACACACATATATATATGTATATATTTGTGCGTCTATGTGTGTCTGTGTGTGTGTGTGCGTGCATGCGTGCGTGCGTGCGAGCGTCTGTGCGTCTGTGCGTGTGTGCGTGTGTGTGTGTGTGTGTTGGAGCTTACTGAATTACTGAGACGGAGACGGAGACAGAGAGACAGAGAGAGGAGACAGAGACAGACATATATACATGCATACATACAGACAGACAGACAGACAGACAGACGGACGGACGGACGGACGGACGGACGGACGGACGGACGGACGGACGGACAGGACGGACAGGACGGACAGGACAGGACAGGACAGACAGACAGACAGACAGACAGACAGAAAGACAGACATAGAGACATACAGACAGACAGACAGACAGACAGACAGACAGGCAGGCAGGCAGGCAGGCAGGCAGGCAGGCAGGCAGGCAGGCATGCATACATACATACATACAGACATACAGACATACAGACAGACAGACAGACAGACAGACAGACAGGCAGACAGGCAGACAGACCGTGCACGACGGGAGCGAGAGCGAGGTTCAACTGTACAATGGATGTCATAGAAAACCACCAACACGGTTACTATACCCGCCTAACCCTCACCATACGTCTCAACATTATTAACCTAAAGTGAAACAATGATTGTCTAAGACTGATTTGAATACCACACTTTGTTTCACCATATTCATAGCTATACGAATAAACGGAGAACCTCAAGTAGGACAACTCTATCAATCTAAATGTTGAAAATGGACACCGAAAGCAGAAACCCGAAGCCATATTGAAAATTGACTGCTAATTTATGTTGATGACAAACTGAGTGTCTATGCCAAATGTCATGCTTGTGTCATGTTTGTTACGACAGCTTCTCGTATTTACTTTAGCTAATATGTCTGTTGTCTGATAGTGATTAAACAAAATGATTGCGCCTATGATAAACTATTATCTAGACTATTACAGTGCAATTATTTATATGAATCGTATTAATGTAATTATAATAAGTGATATCGTTAATTAAAAGGAGCTCAAAATCATGTGTTTGAGTGTTATTTGACATGTAGCCTTAAAGGTGGGTCGTAATTATTGTCCTGATCTTGAAGATGAATTCAGAGGAACCATTCAATACATGAAGTCTTGGAGGTTATTTATTTCACTTGTTGACAATTGACTTGATACTTGACTTGCGTGGTTGTGACGTGCCGACACGCTCGCTAACTGGGTAGTACGAATGAACAAGAGACCAATAAGGAAGTCAACACAGACATACGTTATGGTGGAGCGCCGTGGTGTTGTGGTTAAAACGTCGGAGTCTCAATCAAAAAAGCACTGGTTCGAATTAATCCTCTTGCAGCCAATTCGAATCCTGGGCAGGTTCGTTCACTCTACGTTGCTCCAGTTCACCCGACTGTATGAATTAGTAACTAGCTATAGACAGTGGTGAATATTTGTGTTCGAATAGTATTTGCGCAGGGACTGCAGCGTAGCTGAATGCTTCCCACAGAAATCGAGTTGGTTTTAGAACAGGTCTACCATGGAGTAAAGTGTAAATCGCTGTGAGCAGTCCTATAGATTGGCTACCGCGCTACACAAGATCAAGCCGTTACTTTGTATCTACAGCTTTAACAGTCACTACCAAAATAGAAGGCATAGCATAACTATGAAATTATTTTAATGAAGAAAAAAAAACCGCGGTTGTGTAGTTTGGCGTCCATGAATGTATGTAGACCCTTTGTATTTGGTAATGGCCTGGCCATCAAATCCCAGTTTCTCAGTTTCCGTATTATAAAACATAGTGTGGGTCTGTGTCGTTTTGTACTTTCTAGCTTATCTCCGTCAGTTTTGAATGAATGAATGTTTTTATTTCAGGTACAAAACCCATAGTACATATACATTTAAGTAATACATGCTAATAGGAATAAAAGTACACCATTAAAAATAATAAGGAAAATATATAAATAAGTAAACCAAGCTAATAAGTTAAGACATAAAAAGAATAATAAAAAAGGAAGACAAAATAAATTAAATAAAAATGTATATGTAAAAATATATATTACAAAGGTACTATTTTACAACATGTAGGGATTTTGACCAGCAGGACCACATGGGCCCATTAACAATTTCTCTACAGTTACACATAAATTTTACCATATTATCGTCAATATTAAGAACCCGCTTTCTAAAACCATAATCATTTTTGTGCAATAGAGCATCAAATGAGTCAATAGCATTATTTACAAACATATTACTTGCACTGTCCCATCGGTGGTAACTTGGGATCCGTCTATGCTTATTATTGTATGCGACTTTAAGTTTTACATAAGTGCCTTTGTTGAAATGTACCCAGAGTTCGGAACAGTAAATTGAACAACAATATGCATGGAACAAATGAAGTTTAACACCGATGGAACAGTTGTGGAATTTTCGGATGATGCTGTTGGACCTGGCATAAAAGCTGCGCAAGTGTCTTAGCATATCTTCATCATCCTTCAAGTCATTGCAGATGTTCACCCCTAAAAATGTTGTCATTTCAACATATCCCAGTTTGTGTCTATGCAAGTAAATATCTTCTACAGGAATTTCTCCTGCAATGTCGGAAACTCAACAACAAAATTCATTGTGAACTCCGGTGTCCGACAAGGGTGTGTCATGTCTTCATTTCTTTTCACCCTAGCCATCGATTGGACTACAAAAATCATGACCAACCAACAGCGGACTGGAATCAAATGGAACCTGTGTTCTTCACTCGAAGATCTAATCTATGCAGATGATCTTGCTCTGCCTTCTCACACTCGAGATCAAGTACAAAAGAAAATAAGTAACCTAGAACAACAAGCCAGTTCCATTGGTCTTTCAATTAATGCAAAAAAGACAAAAATATTGACAAACAGCAACCTGACACAGCAACCTATCATGACTAACAATCATGCACTCGAATATGTGAACAAGTTCACCTACCTGAGCAGCAGCATCAGTCTCCAAGGAGGTGCAGAAGAAGACATTAAAACACGATTGGGAAAAGCCAGGTCAGCATTTGCAAATCTTCAACGGCTATGGAAATCCTCAGTATACTCCAGAAAAAACAAAACTAAGAATCTACAAGAGCAATGTCTTCTCTGTGCTCCTGTACGGCTCAGAGTGCAGGGGCATGACACAGCAAGACACCAATAGACTCTCCAGCTTCCACAACACCTGCCTAAGGAAGATAATGAAAGTATACTGGCCCGAGACCATTTCCAACACAAGACTCCACCAAGCAACAAAACAACAACAGATCTGCCTCACCCTGAATAGGCCATGTCTACAGGATGACCAGCTACATTCCAGCAAAGACAGCATTGAACTGGACGCCAGAAGGAAATAGGAAAAGGGGCAGACAGAAAACGACTTGGCGACGAACAATTGAAGAAGAACCAAAGAATGCTGAGCTGACCTGGGGCACAGCAGCAAGAAAGCCCAAGACAGAGGGGTCTGGCGAGATATTGTGCGAGCCTTATGTGCCACACGGCACGAAGAGGATAAGTAAGTAAGTAAGTAAATATCTGGATATTTGAGGTGAAAACCATGTGGTTTGAAAACCATGCATACTGACTTTATATGATGATATATCATGTCATTGTCGAAGCCAAAGATGGCACAAATATTCAGTAATGCCTGGAGGCCACTGGGGCTAGGTGCAATAACACATAAATCGTTTGCATAGAACATATGGTTTGTACTGACGTTGTGTAGGTGACATCCTACGCCAGAGTTTTTAAGCATAATGCTTAAATCGTCGACATACTCATTAAATAAATATGGAGATAAATTGCCACCTTGTCTAACACCATTTGAGACATTAAAAAAGTCAGAGGGCGTGAAACCCTATTTAATACAAAACATTTGGGTTCTGTACCAGTATAACAAAATTCGTACGAGAAGGATTGGCACACCACGACTGAGCAATTTTCTAAAGAGTGTCCAATGGTTAACTTTATCAAATGCTTTTGATGCATCTAACAAGCATGCATACACAGGACTATTGTAGCTTCTATAATACTGAATAAAAAATTGTAACGCATATATACAATGATCACAAGAATGGCCCTTCTTGAATCCATACTGATTGTCTGTTTTATCACGATAGGATTCCATAAATTCAAGTAATACAATTTCAAATATTTTAGAAGCAACTGTGACTAGTGCTATAGGTCTGTAGTTGTTAACTAGTGTCACCGGACTTGTTTTTCACCAAGGGTATAATAATAATTTTCATAAAGTCATCAGGCAGATATCCATGTGAGATAACACTGGTGTAAACAATTGACAATAATATAGTGATGCGCCTGTCTGCATGTATAAAGTGTTCTGCAGATAGCCCATCATTACCACATGCTTTACCAGACTTTAATTTGTCTATAGCATTCTGCACCAAGCAAGGTGTAATGTGTACATCATTGTCTATAGCATTCTGCACCATGCAAGGTGTAATGTGTACATCATTGTCGTTACACACATTCCCAGTATTGTGTATACGCTCTTTCACATTTTGCATATTTACATCTGAAGTGACATTATTTAACAGTGATTCAAAATGTGTTTTCCACATGGCGGATATGGAACGCGGGTTATTAACACCATTGACAGTAGAAGCATTAGGTAAAACTTTCGTGTACGTTTTGGATACATTTTTCCAAAAAGAAGCTGTATCTTTAGTATGTATGGATTTTGTTCTCTTTGTTGACACTGTTTGAGCAAATATTTAAAATGTAACCTAGTTCTTCCCATGAGTTCACATATTGGACCATGCTTGGGTTTTCCCATACTACGCCACAGAATATAGGAATTTCTGGCTTCAGTGTGTGCCTCCGTTACATAATCGTTCCAGCCAGGTAGAATATAATTTTGACACAATATTTTTTGCATGTACTGATAGTATCAAGACTGGATTCCTGAAGTGCAGTGCTTATATCATTAAATAGTTTATCGATGTCACATATATGCTGTCTATTTGAGCAATCAATGTTAATGCATGTAAATGATTCTGGGATTACTACTTTGTCCAGATGCACAGCACTACTTTTTCCATATTCTCGGATATTATAATCTGGTGCTTTAGAAGTAGTGATACAGTTGGCTCCAACACCGGTCATGACCCCAGATCAAATGCTTTTGCGTTTTTTATAAGTAGACATCCCTACGTTTTTTAGCAGTAATGTTTTAGTAAACGTCAAAGTGATTGATGGGTTTCCTTAGAAAGAGGGTGTCGCCCTCTAGTAACTAATCAGGCACTAATAAAGGAAATAAGTAGGGTGATTGTCGACCTCTAGTGACTAATCAGGTACTAATTAGGTAAAAATTAGGGTAATTAATTAAGTACTAATTAGTAATAAGTGAGTAGTGCAATTATTGGAGGAGAACGTTAGCAATAACTAAAAATAGTAAATATCGACTAATTAGTATTAATTAGGTGTACGGGGGAGGTGGGAAAGGTTCTAGAGTGAAGTGGCGTCCCTGGGGATCAGCGAGGCTAATATCACGACTCACGGGAAGGTTCTAGAAGGTTCTAGAACCTTCTAGAAGCTTCTAGGCTGTAACGCGGTGCGGTGACGTGCCGGGGGATCATCGAGGTTAGTCGGCCGGATTAGTTTACGCCTGGCGCGCTGGAGATCAGGAGGGCAATCGAGTGGCCTGGTTTTCACGACTAACTGGTGAATGGGGGTATCGTATGTCAGTCTGTTGGAGTTTATGTGCGTTGTTTGTTGGAAGGCCGGATAAATGTTTATTGAGGCTGCCATCTGGCCGTGCGCGGTCGGTAACAGCTGATGTTTGGTAACAGCTGATGCGCGTGCATCGGCGTTGCAATATCGTTATAGCAGCGGGGAGCCGGAGCTGCCAGAATAAGTTGGGCTGTGCGTAGCGACACATAGGCGCTTGTATTAAGGTTGTGGCGTTGGAGCCCGCGGTGGATTGGTGTATTGGCTGTCAGTGCTGGCTGCGTTACAGCTGATGCTTGGTAACAGCTGATACGCGTGCATCGGCGTTGCAATATCGTTATAGCAGCTGGAGGCCGGAGCTGTCAGAATAAGTTGAGCTGTGCGCGTGTATTAAGCTTGTGGCGTTGGCGACCGCTGGTGTTTGGTGTTGCAACGACGAATAGGTGGAATATAGGCATGGTGTTATTCGTGTATGAGTTGGAATGCTGGTGGCGCGCTTTATACGAAACGAAACACAGAAACAGCAATAAACGGTGAGAAATAAATTTTATTGGTATACAGATGAACGGTGAATTTATTATGAAGATGGAGGCGGCGGAAAGGGGTCATGGTCGGGTGGTGGTGGGGCCAAATCCGTGGCGGCCGGGTGGCCGTGCAGGGTAACTTGGAAAGGGGTCATGGTCGGGTGGCGGTGGCCCAAATCCGTGGCGGCCGGGGGGCTGTGGAGGGTAACTTAAATGAACGGAAAGATGGGCTGGAATAGGTGGCCCAAATGAGGGGAGTAGAACTTGAGGACGTGGAAATATGGAAGTAAATGAGAAGGGTTGCGTGAAAGTTTCGTCTTCTTCTTCTGGTTGGGGGTTGTCTGCAGGTGTGGCTCGAAATAATAAAGGTTCATCGTCGGTGCTACTGTAACCGTCGCTGTCGAAGTTTTCTGTGTCGTATTGTTGTTGTTGTTGTTGTTGTTGTGGCTCGACGGCTAAGAGTGGACGGCGGTGTGGTGACGACGCGAAGCTGATTGGGCGAGGGGCAGGCTCAACGAAGTGTACCACAACGCCCCGTCCGATGGCGTATCTTCGATGAGTTAGTTCAGGGGCGATCACGAAGAGGTGTCTTCTGTGGGGATGGAAAAGTTCAATTATTGTCGGGGTGGCGATTACTGGCGCGCGGGGTTCGTCCTGCCGGGTGTCCATTCCGGTGAGTGTGGTTGGCAAGGGGAAGGAGCCGATTGACTAGTTCGGGTGCTACGATCAATAGGCGATATCTGTGGACGAAGGAAAAGTGTTAAGGGTCGGTAGTGTAACGTCGTCGGTGACGTCCAAGGAACAATGTGGCCCCAGGCCTATCGGTGCGCGGCCTTCTATCAATCATAATCAGATCGCCTGGCCTCAAATTTATTCTTGATCTATTAATGAAGCCATTTCGGTGTGAGGGGCGCGCAAGGGTTTGCCCGCGCCCTATATGCAGTGTATCGAATCCGGCGATGTTTCGTCTGCAAGTATGAAAACAGTATTAAAGTAACGGTACGTCTCTTTTTAGGTGGGGGGCCTGTAAAAAAAGCATTAAGTCTGTAACGGGGCGTTTGTAAATAGTGGGGCGCACGGAAAAGCAGCTATAGTGTTTATCAAAAGTCCGTAATAGGCGTCTGCAAATAAAGGTAAATTTAAAAAAGCGGTCTGTAAAGGGAAGCGCTATTTAGTTAGTATCGTTAAACGTACCTTTCTCCGGGGCATTGGGGTGGGGGTAGACGGATAGATGGCGGAACAGCACTATTCCCGGTGGCTTGGGGAGGCGTATTCCCGGCGACTTGGGGAGTCGTCGGTGCAGCCCCAATCCCGGCGTTTTGGGGAGGCAGCTCGCTGTAAAAAATAGTTAGTTAGTTAGTTAGTGAATGTGATATTTAGTTAGTTAGTTAGTGAATGTGAGGAAAGCCAGTGTTAGTTGAGTTAGCAAAACGTACCTGTTTTGTGGTTGTTGGGAGTTGGCCGCATAATTGTGAACTTGGTCGGTCGGCTCCATCGTGAGAAATGAATTGCGCAGTTGTTGCGCCGCTGTTTTGCGCGCGGTAACGTGTAGCGGCCTAGACACATACGCCGTAGCCTTACATAAGGGGCTGACGTCACTGTTTATATAACGCACTTATGTAACTGTTTGTAAGTGTTTAAAACGACCGTTAAAGGTGAAATGTGAGCAAACTAAGCGGACTATAATAGTCAGTGGGGGCTAGAGAATCTTATGGTAAGCTTATATTAGGAAATAAAAGAAGCGTTCTGTTAGTGCACTAGGCTGACCGAGAGATTTTTTTCAGGTTTAGTAACCTTGTAAGAGTCGGCTGCTTTGTGGCGCGCGTGCGCTCGCTCACGGGGGCCGCGTGCGGGCCGCGTGCAAAGCGCTTATATAGGGGGCTGGGCGGAGAACGCCTATGTATCGTCGCTGTGGTGTTGTTACCGTTGCAGTAACTATGTGTGTTGCAGAGCGTTGTTGATCATGTCACCGCCGACCGCTCACGGAGAGGCGCCCCCAAAGAAGAGCAGCAAGCTGAGGGAGGGGCCAACGGTGGCGTCTGGTGCAAAACGAAACCTGCTTCGGAGGCCAGCGCGAAGGGGTTTCCGACTGCCGACGTGGCGCCTACTAAGACGGCGCCTTCTTTTGAGGCCGTGGTGAGTGCGGAAGCCCTGACGTCCGAGGTATCGTTGAAAGAGTTCGTGCTAGCCTGCGATGGCACGTATAAGATTGTTACGCCCGTAACAATCGTTGGCGTGGCTTGGAAAAGTAAATGCACGTACATCGGCTGTGGCGTTTGCAAGCGCAAAGTGAGAGGCCTTGAAAGCGGTGGTCGGGTGTGCGCTGTACACGGTGTGCAGGCAAAGGCGAAGACGTATTTTTCGGTGCGCGTCTTGGTGGAAGACGAAAACGACGCCGACACGGAGGCCAGTATTTGGATCACCCTGTTCAACGAAGCGATTTCGTCGATCGGCGATTACGATGCCGATCATGTGTCAGGCCTGTTGCCAGACCAGTTGCGCAGTAGCTTTGTGGCGAGCCTGGTTGGCACAGTCTTGGAGCTGACCGTGCACAAGGTCGTGTGGGGTGGCATACTGGACACGTATACTGTCCGTGATGTGCGGGTCGTGTCGAAGAAGGCGAGCGAACCCGGCGTATACGCTTGAATGACTAACGTTTGGCTAGTGTTCTGTAGGACGTTGTAATTGCTGCTTTGGTTATTGTTCTGTAGGACGCTGTAATTGCTGCTGCGTTGCGCGGAATTCTCGATGCTGCTGACGAGTGCGCACCCCCTGCCGAGAAGTGCGCTAAGAAGGAAACGACGCCTCGGCCATGCTTCGCTGGCGCCAACACTCCACCGCTGACGAGAGAAGAAGGGATGTTGTATTGGCCGTGCGCGCCTGAGGCGGAAGACACGCAGCCCATGCCACCGCACGGGGCGGTGAGCGACGCCGCGACGCCCACGTACGTTGCATTAACCCCGGTGGTGGTGGTGGCGACAGCAGAAGCAGCAGCCGTGCCATTAACCCCGGTGGTGGTGGTGGCGACAGCCGAAGCAGGAGCCGTGCCATCGTCGCCACTGCCTCTGGACGTGTTGTCGGTTTCGTCGGAGGACTTCATTCCCTGGGCCCGCAACAAACATCAACAACGCCCTGTGATCGTGGGCACGACTAGGAATGGAGCGTTCTGCACTCGTACGCCGGTCGGCAGCGCTGTATGATGGCCACGTTTGCCGAGCTAATCGGCGAACGAGTGATGGACACCGCGCGCCAAAAATGTGGTGAGTGCCCTCCCGAGGAGGGGTGCCCCTTCGTTCACATGTGCGGCTACAGGGGAAGGAAGCCGAGCCGACGGTACATTCTCTACGAAAACGTGGCGGCACTGAATGTGTGCTTTTTTTCAATATCACTCGACAGCTTTCTACAGCAGACGTTGTTGCTGCCCGCTATTCGTATACTCTCGGTACTGGAGGAGCGTTGCGTGCGCGGCGATCGCGCTTCGGAGGGCTCCCTCATGCGCCAGGTAGCCGACTGGCTCATGGGGACGGATTGGACGGCGCCGTTCGATCGTTCGCTGTTGGAGGTCGCCGTGCAGTATTACTTGTTGAAAAGGGCATGCCTCGACGTCTGATGGGGCGACGTTTTCTCCGCCGAACGCTTAATTTTTGCCGATGAACATTTAGTAATTGAACATTGCATTTCGCTATGGCATAAAGCCTTATTATTAGTACTAGGTACGCCGATGAACATTAGCAGGGCGAATTGAATAGGGCATAAAGCCGATGAACTTAATCGGGCGGCCTATAGTCCGCTGTTGTGGCCCTAAAGCCTTATTATTTACTCCGCTGTGGCATCAAGCCTCTTTACTGTTTACCGTGGCATAAAGCCTTACTGTGGTGATGTAGTAGTACGAGACTGCTTAATAAAACGTATGAAAACAATTCAATTCCCGCCCCCTGTTGTTGACATTCGACGCCATCCAAAAAACAAAACACGTTGCTGACATTCAATGCCGAACGCCTGTCTAACTATTGCACAAAAACACTCCGGGCGCCGCTGACAGCCGAAATTTCTACTACAAAACGTAAACAAAAACTTTGCCGCTGCGCGTATCCGGGCGCAGCTGACAGGCGAAATTTCTACTATAAAACGTAAAACAAAAAAAAAACTGTGCCGCCTCCTCGATCCTCGGCAGGCACAGCGCTGCCACCTGTCAGTCACCACAAAAACGTTGCTCCCCTGTCGGCCACGAAAACAAAAAAATTTGTCGCCACCTCCGCGGTCCAAGGACGACGGGCCAGCAGTGCCGCCACCTGCCGGTCAGGGATGTAAGAAAACCGCCGCCGTTTAGAAATAGCTCCCCCTAGCGGTCGTTAGGCGCGACGGCGGCCTTATCAGTGGTGTTGGCGCGCTTCGTTGTAGTTAATAGCGTTCCGAGCGCTCGCCTAGACCGACGATGCACGTGTGTCCGAAATGCGATCGATCGTTCGTCCGTCTTTTTCATTTGTCGAAGCATCTAAAAACATGCGGCAGCGATGAATACGTATGCCCGAAATGTGATCGATCGTTCGAGCAGCGCGGCAGAATGTTGCGGCATCTGCGAACTTGCGGCGTCGGCGATGAGGTGTGTCCAAAATGCAATCGATCGTTTGATGGGCACGTCGATAGGGTGCACCATTTATGTCGCGATGACGACGTCGTCGACGACGACCTACAGAGTGTCGTGCGCGACTACTGGGCGAGTATCCGTACGTCTGTTGCGCGCGGAGCCGTTCAATCTAGGTATAATTTCCATTTGTCCGGCCACGGGGATACGGCCGCGCACGAAGCCCAACTACGACTGATGTTCGAGGCGCAGACTCGGTCCTTTAAAATAAACATATGGTACGGGTTTATCCTGCGGCACAGGGAGACGGGCCGACTACGTTACTACCATTCTTCGTGTAACTGTTGCGGCCGCTATCTCGAGTCGCCAGTCCTCGTTTCCGACGCCGCGTCGTTCGAACGCTTCCTCGACGCCACCCGACAGCCCGACGTTCTGCAGTACGTGATCGCGCAGCGACCCGACTCGGGGTGGATCGCCGAGTTGGTAACGAACGTTACGTACTTCCTCAACGCCATCATCCACCATCCTATCGGGTGCGCACGTCAGCAGCGCCTCCCCGCCTATCTGCGCCGCAACGCGGGGCTCGTCAGCCTAGTGAACGATCGCCACAGCCGTCCGTATGCCGACAACCTGTGCCTCTTCCGCTGTATGGCGTTGCATCGGGGTGCCGACTTTCGCGCTGACGATTTGACGGCCGCCGCCTTAAGGCTCTACGCCGACTACGGCGGCCAACCCTACTACGCGTACGCCGGCGTCCCGCTGAACGAACTCGGCCGGGTGGAGGCGGTCTTCGAAACGAATGTGACCGTGTATCGGCTGTCGGCGGAGGACGCCACCGCCGAAGTGATCCGCCGCTCCCTCCATCGCTACCCGACCACCATCAGCTTCAATCTGTTCGAGACGCACTATTCCTTCATATCCGACGTGTCGCTGTTCTGTCGTTCGTATCGATGCGGCAAGTGCGGCGATTCGCTGTGGCGCACCGCCTATCTGCTGCGGCGCCACGAGGCGACGTGCGATGGTGGCGTTCGCCACGTCTTTCCCGGCGGCGTCTACCATCCGACGCCGTCCGTGTTTCAGCAGCTGGAGGACGAGGGCGTCTACGTGGACGAACGCCTGCACTACTATCCGTACAGGGCGACGTACGATTTTGAGTGCTACTTCGACGATCACGATCTGCGGCGGACAGCACCAAATGCCGGTGGATCGCGCGACACGAGCTACTCAGCGTGAGCGTCGCCTCGAACGTCCCCGGGCACGAGACGGCGCGCTGCTCCGTTACGTCCGGCGATTCGGGCGATCTCGCGAAGCGCCTGATCGACGCCCTGGAGGCCATTAGCGAGGCGGCGTCCGCGGCTCTGCGGCCGTTCGACGCGACATTCGAGGCGATCGACGCGCTCGACGCCGAATGGCGGGCGCACGCGACGGTGGCGGAGGCGGCGCGCGATAAGAGCCCGTACACGGTGCTCGGCGATCGTCTGTGGCAGCACCTGCGCCGCCTCCCCGTCCTCGGCTTCAATTCGGGGAAGTACGACTTGAACGTCGTTAAGAAATATCTGACGCCTCTGTTCATGACCGACGAGGCGCAGAGCATCTCGTCGGCGTTCACGATCAAGCGTCAGAACAACTTCATGTGCCTGGCGACGGCGACGCTCAAGTTCCTAGACATCACCAACTACCTGGCCCCCGGCGTCAGCTACGCCCGGTTTCTGAAAGCCTAAGGCTGCGAGGCGACGAAGGGGCACTTCCCCTACGAGTACCTCGACGACCTGCGAAAACTGGACGAAACCCGGCTGCCGCCGCGCGAGGCCTTCTACAGCCGCCTGAAGCGCGAAGGCATCTCCGCCGCCGAATACGAGGGTTGCGCGCGGGTATGGCGCGACGAGGGGATGACGACGCAGCGGGACTACCTCGTGTGGTATAACAATAGGGACGTGGTGCCGTTCCTGGAGGCCATCGACAAGCAGTTCGCCTTCTATCGTCAGCGCCTCATCGACATATTCAAAGACGCCATCAGCGTGCCGGGCCTGACGCTGCTGTACCTGTTCAACGATCTGCCGTCGTCGATCCACTTCACGCTCTTCAACGAATCGAACAAGGACCTGCACCGGCTCCTACAGTCGCAGATCGTCGGCGGCCCCTCGATCATTTTCGCGCGCTATCACGAGGCCGGCGTGACCGCCCTTCGGCGCGAGGAGTACGGTGAGTCGGCGCGCCCCTGCCGCTCTATTGTCGGCTTCGACGCAAACAGCCTCTACCTATGGGCGATCAAGCAGGAGGTGCGGACGGGGTGGTACACGCGCCGGGGCGCGGACAACGCCTTTCGACCGGAGCGCGTACACCGCTACGGCCGCCTGGCCGTCGAATGGCTGACGTTGGAGGCGGCGCGGACGGGGGCTCACATACGTCACCAGCTCAACGGGCGCGAGAAGCGCGTCGGCAAGTACCGGGTCGACGGCTGGTGTGGCGCGACGCGGACGGCGTACCAGTTCCAAGGGTGCTTCTTCCACGGCTGCCCGTGCACGGGGAGGGAGACGAACGCGGTGAACGTTAAGCAGATGAGCCAACTGTACGCCGAGACGGCCCCTGTCACGGCCTACCTTCGCCGCTTCGTCGCCGTCGTCGAGATGTGGGAGTGCCAGTGGCGCGCGACGAGACCGCCGCCGCCGCCGCCGCCGCCGCCGCCGCCGCGGAGCTGGACCGGCGCCGGCGGCGCCGTGACGCGGTCGACGATCCTGAAGGCCGTGCTCGACGGCACGCTGTTCGGCCTCGTCGAGTGCGACATCGCCGTTCCGGTGTCGCTGCGCGACACCTTCGCCGAGATGCAGCCGATCTTCAAGAACGCCTACATCGCGCGCGACGATCTCAGCCCGTTCATGCGTCGCTACGCCGAAACGCACGACCTCCTCGTCCGGCCTCAGCGCACTCTCGTGGGGAGCTTCTTCGGCACCAAGATTCTGCTCGCGACACCGCTACTGCGGTGGTATCTGCGGCAAGGCCTCGTCGTCGAGCGCGTCTACCAGATCGTCGTGTACGAGCCGGTCGCGTGCTTTCGCCGCTTCGGCGACACGGTCTCCGCCGCGCGACGCGCGGGCGACGCCGACCCCGACCCCGACAAGGCCATCATCGCCGACACGTTTAAACTGCTCGGCAACAGTTCCTACGGGAAAACGATCACGCGCGTCGACCTGCACCGCGACATCAAGTTCTGCACGGCCGCCAGCGCCTCGACGCTGATCAATAATCGTCGCTTCCGTCAGCTAGACGTCGTCGTCCCCGACGGCCTCTACGAGGTGGCGCTGAACAAGCGAACCGTCCGGTACACGCTGCCCGTCCAGATCGGCTACTTCGTCCATCAGTACGCCAAACTGCGCATGCTGGAGTTTTATTACGATTTCATCACCGCCTACATTCCGCGCCCCCTGTTCCAGTACTGCGCGATGGAAACGGACTCGGCGTATTTGAGCCTCGCGGGGCGCCGACTCGACGAGCTCGTGGCGACGGCCAAGCGCGAACACTACTTTCGACACCGCGGCGAGTGGTTCCCGTCGGAACACTGCGACGCGCACGCGGAGGCGTACTTGAGGTGCCGGCTCGCCGGACGAGCGTGGGACGCGACCGACGAGTGTTGCGCGCGTCGGCGCCAGTATGACAAGCGAACGCCGGGCCTATTCAAAGAGGAATGGTCCGGCCGCGGGATCGTCGCGCTCTGCAGCAAGACATACTACTGTTTCGGCGGCTACGACGGCGACAAGTACAGTACGAAGGGGCTCAGCAAGCGTCAGAACGACGTCGACAAGGACGCCTTCCTCGGCGTGCTGCGCAGCCAACGGAGCGCCGGCGGCCGGAACCGCGGCTTCCAAGTGAAGGAGTCGTCCGTGCTGACGTACATTCAGGAGCGCGCGGCGTTGAGCTACTTCTACGCCAAACGGCGCGTGCTCGACGACGGCGTCACCACGGCGCCGATACTCGTATACCGAGGGACCTCCCTCCCTCCCTACCCCTAGGGGTAGGGAACCCTAGGGGTAGGGACCTACCCCTAGGGGTAGGGACCTACCTAGGGGTAGGGTCCTACTCCTAGGGTCCTATGTATGTATGTGTGCGAATAAAAATGTGAACACTCGGTACAGTTTTCATCGTTGTTTTTATTTAAGTTCGGTAATAGCAAGCGATAACGAGTACCGGAAGCCGCTTAGCGGTTTCGCAATAAGAGCAATAATAGGCTACAATACAACCTCTCTACTTCGATCTTGCCTGCCAAGCGCGTCGAGGAGCCCGCGAACGGCGGGTCCAACAAAGTCGGTTCGGATTCTCGGTCGTCTAATAATAATAATAATAATAAGCGATAATAGGCAGCGTTCAATGAGGCTTTTGCCAGTCGAATACGAGACAGTCGTTGACCACACTATTGGGGCCGAACAGGCACTAGAAGCCGCTTAGCGGCATTCCGCGGCACCGTAAGAGCAGGTAGGTGACGCAATATTGTCCGCACACGTTAGATACGCCGCTCTGCAGTCGCTTGTCGTTGTACGTCCACGAATCGCAGTTGCGGTTCAGGAAGTTGCGGAAGTCGGGGTGCAGCGGCGGACGCCCGTACGAATAGAAGTACTCGCCTCGCCGGTCGGCGTCTACGTAGACGGCCACCCAGTGCTCTCCCGGTTCGTCGCCGTCGTCGGTGTTGCACACGAACGCCGTCGGGTAGGCGGTAAGCCGCCGCCCCGGCAGCTTGTCTTTGGGCACGACGCCCTCGACGATGTTTTAAGTGTACGCGTCGATCGCCAGGCGACGTATCAGCTGAAACGTGTCCATCTCAGAAGTCGTAAACGACGTTCCGGTTCTTGTCGACTTCGAGCACCGTCTCGAACTCCCCGTACACGACGACGTTCACCGTCCGAGCGAGCGCGAGCGCGAAGTGGATCTCGGCGCGCAGGTTCCCCGTACGCACGACTTTGAAGTGTTCGCCGTCGCAGCAGTCGGGCGACAGGTCGAAGCCAAATATGGTGTAGCCGCTGCCGAATTCGCCGCGCGTCACGTCGAACCCCTCGTCCTCGTACGCCTTCCCCGTCGCGGCGAACAGGTTCATATAGCTTCGGATGTAGCGCCGATGCGCGAAGTCCGGCTGCAGCGGCTTGCTCGGCACCTGGCGTCCGTCGACGAAGAGGGCGAAGAAGTTTATGTCGTTGTGCTTCGCGTTGAACGGGTTTTTATTGTAGGCCCCGTTGTATGCGTCGTTGTCGATCAGGCACACGAACACGCGTCTCGGGAGCGTGCCCAGATAGACGTTCTCGTGCGTGTGCGACATCGTACACTGCGGTATCGAGAACACCTTGCAGTCGACGCGGCGCATCGGATACTTGGCCGTCCCGTGCGTCAGCGCCTTGATGTGGCCGAGCTGGACGGCCGGGTTCAACTTGACCTTGTGCGCCTGCAGGTAGGCCTCCAGCAGAACGATCTTGAACCCCGGATCGACGACGTCGCCCATGAGCGCGAAGGCGTCCTTGCTTCGCACCAGTCGCATCTTTAGGTCGACGCCGTTCAACAGGCACCGGTTTTGCATGAGCACGTCGACGTGCAGGCGTCCTATCATATCGAACTCGCTGCTATCGTGTATGAAATCGTGCCGATGCGCGTACCCGCCGTTGTTGTTGTTGTTGGTCGCCTCCATGCGCCCGGCGGTGTCCTTGCACCACAGGTCGGCCTCGAGCTGCGACTTTTTGGCGTCGGGCCCGTAACTGAGCAGGGTCTCGATGTAGGCCCGAAACGGGTACGTATTCGACGACGGCGTCACGAGCGTGCCGTTCAGCGTCTCGTCGACCTGACTGAACATCGAATGCAGGAAATTGTTGACGGGCGCCACGACGCTGTCGTTCGCGAGAGCGGTACCGTCCCCCTTCACCACCTTGGCGCGCACGTACAGTCTAACGGACGACAGGTCCAGATAGTCGTCTCCGGAGCCCGGAATGAGAAACTCGATAGGGCCGCCAGCGTCGAGGGCCGTCAGCGGATGGTGATCGATCCACTGACCGCTCTCGATGCTCGTCTGCGTCGTCGGAACGCTGAACAGGTCCAGTTCGGACTTTACGCCCTCGCACGACTGCCGATGCACGAACGCCATCCTACGGCGGCGCTGGAAAATACGTCTGCTTCGTTCGACGGCGCCTCCACTTACTGTCCGTCGCCGTCTTGCCGGTCGGCTTAGTGTATCGTCGCTTTTTTCGTAGGCGGCCGCGGGAGGGCATTCAGCGGCCCCCGACGAGAAGGGCGCCGAGGTAAAGCTCTTTACGACTACCGATGCACGATCCTACTACGCGGGAAATACGTCATCGCTCGGCCTCTTTCGACGGCGCCTCTTCTTGCTGGCCGTCGCCGGCTTGCCGGGCGGCTTTATGCGTCGTCGTCGCTTTTTCGGCGGCGGGGGTCTACTCAACAGCCCGTCGAGAAGGTCTGCGCCCGCCTCCTTCGCGCGCCTCTGTACCGCCTGTTTCAGATTGCCGCCGGCGACGACGTCCTGCGCCACGCGCACGCCCGTCTTGAGCGCGCGCTTGCCCAGCGCCACGGCCCCCTCTTGATAAGCGGAATGGCGCTTCGAAACAGGCTGCCGAAGAGATTACCCAGTCCGTGCCCCCGCTGCGATCGGGCGCCTACGAACACCGGCAGGCCACCGCCGACCTGCCGCGTGTAGTAGTCCTCGTACATGTTTCGCGTCATCGTCAGAAGAGTTTCGACTTGCAGCGTCTGACGTGAAGCGTCGTCACGACTTTTCCGTTCTCGAATGGTATCGACCGACCGAGGTCGTCTCTTATATCTATCTCGATCGAATCGAATTGGCGCCGCAGGAGCGGCGCGTATTGGACGCGGTCGAAGACGTTCGATACGATGCTGCCGTTCGAACCGTAGGCGGGGACGGATCGGATGAGGGGGGCAAATACGTCGCCGACGATGCGCGACTCCACGATGTCCGTGTACACGAAGAGGGTGTCGACGCCGCCGTTCAGGGCCACCGGGTGGCTCGCCTCGAACTCGAACAGGTACCCCGGGGGCACGGAGCCGCCGTCCGCGGGCGACCCGTAACTCGCGATATAGTTCGACTCGAAGCCAAGTATCTGTTTCAGGCGCCCGTCCCGCGGCATGTTAATTTCGACGCCCGGCGATAGAAGCAACGTCATCCGATTAGTGATGGCGCTGTACACTATTCTCGCCTTGACCGTGTCGGTGCTCAGTTTCGTCAACTCCTCGTTGATTTTGCGCATCAGCTTTTTGGCGTTGTTGTAAAAGCCGTGCGGAATGTTGCTCTGTCGGGCAATTTTTCCCCCGGCCTCGGTGGTGAAAACGCCCACCTCCCCCGTCTCGCACGCCACGAAGAAGTAGGAGTCCGCCGGCCTCACATTGTACCAGCTATGCGTGTACTGTAGCGACACCAGCCCGCAATCCCACTGCCCCGACAGGTCGACACGCTGCGGCAGATTCGTCGTGTAGTGCGTCAACGTGTTTTCGGGGTGCGCCTTCATAGACGCGTTGCTCGGCATCGTCACATAAAAGTCAAACGACGCCATCGCGTCTCATAGACGGACTCGGCAGTAGGTAGCCGAGGCAACTACTCAGCAGCGCCGTCCACAGGTTGGAGTCGCCCGTGCCGCGCGTTAGATTGTATATACTGACGACGATCACCGTGTACAGGACGACGATCTGGCACATGAAGACGATCTCGGCCTTAGGGCATTCGTTGCCGCAGAGACGCCAAGGAACGCTCGTGACGGAGGAGGCGTCGACGGCATCGGGCGCACCCACAGAGACGCATGAGTCGTCGGCTGGTGTACCGACAAATGCGCTTGAGTCGACGGCGGTGGCCGGCTTCTGCATTGGTTGCTACTGCTGCTGCTGCTGTCGTCTCGTCCGTACACATCGCGCTACTGCCGCCCGACGCTACGGCGTCGTTCCTTTATCGCGCAGGCACCCCATAGAGCGAGTTCGTCGACGAGCGTGGGGCGACGGTGGTGGTGCGGCCCTCTACTCCTCTACTAATACAGCACGGTCCCCTTATAAAAAACGAAAAGCCGTTGCACAGTCCCGCCTCGTGCAGTCGCCAGCACCCCGCGTCGTCATCCCTTATAGGTCACGCAGATAAATCATAGAGCGAGTTCGCCGACGTTGCGGTCGACGTCGATAGCATCGGTCGCAGCGACAACGGTAGCGGCGCCGGATGTAGGAAGAAAGTCTCCAGCGCTCTGCGTATTCCGTCCAACAACGCGTCGCCATCAACCTTTATAGTCCACGAGTTCCTTGGCGTTGATCCAGCTATTGAATGAGGCCGGATAGCCGAACCATTTGACGAGCACCTCTTCGCCCTTACCGCGTCGTCGACGACGTCTCTGTAGAACGGCTTCCACCCGATATAGTTTGTCCTTCGCAACGATCACTTTTTGTAGCTCCGGCTCGTAGAAGGTGCCGTCCAGTATCGTGCCGGCGTCGTCCATCAGTCGGTAAACAGGAGGTTCGGTCTGGTGCAAATCTACGACGGTGAAGAGCTCTTCGCTCCAGTTAGCCATGTACCCCTTCTTGAAGAGGCCCTTCGCCTTGCTGATGCGTACGCGATCCCCGGCTCGCATTTTCGGCTTGCTTTTGTTTTTTTGACACCCTCCGCCACCGTACAGACGCTGCCACACGCTCTCCTGATTCGACGCGTCGACGCTCGCCGGCGTCCTACCGATGCTTCGATGATAGGCGTTGTTGTACGACCGCACGAAGTCCTGCAACGGCTCCACGAACCTCAGCGTCTGATGCTTCGTGATGTACCTCCACATGCGCGTCTTCAGCGTACGATTGAATCGCTCCACGACGCTCGCCTTCGTCTCCTCGTTGTGCGTCACGAAATGGTGGACGCCGCGCGCCTTCAAAAGCGTCTGAAGGGGCCTGTTGAGAAACTCCGTCCCCTTGTCGGTCTGCAGGACGTGCGGCGGCGACGACAGCAGCCCCTCGAAGGCCGCGACGAGCGCCGGACCGGATTTGCGCTTCAACGGAACGCACCACGCCCGCTTCGAGAAGACGTCGATGACCGTCAATAGGAACGCTATGCCGTCGTTGTGCTTTTTCAGTTTAGCCACGTCGACGAGATCGGCTTGCCACTGCTGGTTTCGACCGCCCACGATAACGCGACGTCGCTTAAATCGGCGCCTAACCGGCTTGTGAAGCGTATAGGCGTCCTGCTCCGCCAGCCACCGCCCGACGATCGGCTTGGGCACCGCGGACGCCCGGTGCAACGCTTCGACGCCGCCATAACTACCTGCCCGTTTCGGGTCGAAGTAGGCACGCTTCAGTCGGCCGTCGCGTTGTTGGCGCTTTCGTTGCGCACCACGAGTCCGCCGGGGCCATGGATCGTGCGGCGCCGACGACGACGATACGGCGAACAAGAGGGCGGCGACGATGACCGCCGCAATTACGGCGGCGACGACGACGACGAGTACTGATCTTCGGGCGGGGGGCATCCTCTACGGGGGCGCTAAAAGCTGGACCACGGCATACGCTCGACGGACCGAGTGCGCACCTTTCGCTTCTGCGCGCGCTGTATATACTCCCGACGCTGGGGGTTGCCGACGAACTCCATAGGAACGTTCAGCCGCCTTATATGATCGCCGAACACTTCCCAGCCAACCGGCGCGGGGGACCTCTTCCTCGTTCGCATGAGATCGTTCACGAGATCTACCATATTGCTTCCGGCGATAGGCGTACCGTCGTACACGAGCTCCGCTCGATCGTTCCAGCGAATCAGCGGGTCGGCTTTCAGTCGCGTCAACAGGAGGCGGGCCTTTTCTTTCAGCACTTTCGGTACGCTCTTCACGACCTCGCTCTCCATCTCCCCCGGTAATTGGTCGGACGTAGACGGCGGCGGCGGCGACTGATCGGACGACGACGACTCGTTCTTCACTACGGACACCCGCACCGGCTGCTGCGCGCGAGACGCCTCCATGGCGTTGTAACGACTCAGCAGTTGATTGTACGCCGCCACCTTTTCGTCTTCGGATAAATCTGCACGCTCGAGAACGGCTTTCATGTCGCTGTCCAGGCTACTCATCACAATCGACGTGGTCGTGGTCGGTTGCGATAGTAACGGAAGTAGGCGCTCCACCAACCGGGGGTCTACCAGCGCCATCTTCTTCGCGTGCTGCATCAACCGAAAGCCTGCCTGAGGAGGGGCAGAAAGGTGCTCGCCAACGGCGCCAGCAGTGCCGTCAGAAACGCGCCCGAACCCGTCTGCAGGACGGCCCTCTTCCGCTTGATGGGTACTTTTTTCGACGCTAACTTGCGCAAATTGTTCCTGTACTTTATCAGCGCTTTTCGGTTGTTAGGCGTCAATTTCACGTTCCCTCGCAGAATGTTATACGCGCAGTCGGCCAGACTGCAGATGAGGTCGGCGTCCGCGTGGGCGATTACCGCCTTTCTCAGATTCGTATTCCGCTGGTAGCGACGCAACAGCTGCAGGGCAAGGATGTGCCTCTTCACGCGATCTGTCATCCTGTCGAATGACGGCGGCCGCGGCGCGCCCCGCCTTTTTTTATAGTCTCGTCGGCACATAGACGTACTGAATGGGGTCGTCGGGAAAAATTTCCGTACGCAGGCGCATGGTTTCCGGCGTTTCCTGTTTCAGATCCACCAGGAGGTAACCGTAGGCGGCCGACGTGGCATCTTTGTACGCCTCCACCATGTAGTTGATACTACCCGGGTACATCTGTTTCGCCAGGTGACCTACTTGTCCAGCGTCCCGGGGACTCTTGAAGAGGACCATATACTGCGCGTTTAAGCTGATTGTGCGATTTTCTTTCCCTTTCGGAAAGAGATTCTGCAAAAGCTGTACGACGGACGCGTTGCAGTGGTGACTGTTTTTAGTAAACAAAGTCGTGACGCTACTATTGGTCTCCGACATAAGGTCATCGAGCACTAGAAGCGTCCTCGTTTTGGTGTCCAAAAGCGACGGATCCGGCAAACCGTCTACAAATTCTACGCCGGTCATAGAGTCGTAAGCGGTCTGCCACTGGCCGTAACACCACAGAATTTTCTCCGGTGGCGGCGAAATCATACACGAAGCAAACTTTAACAGGCGTACAACGAAAGTAATCTTCCCGCACCCCGTAGGGCCGGACACTATACACGTAAAAGGGTGCTTCCACTTTCCGTCCATAGCGACAACTGGTGCGCCGACAACGTCACGCTCGCCTATATGCACCGCCATCGACGTTTTTCAGTCACTAGGGGGACATGCTTTCTTTTTCAGTCACTAGATGTCAGCACACCATTATATAATTTTAAGCGCACGTGACACCGCATAACCATTACATAACCTTTTAGTTATTGCTAGTGCTACCCTCTAGTGAATGCGCTACTCATTTGTTACTAATTACTTAATTAATTACCCTAATTTTTACCTAATTAGTACCTGATTAGTCACTAGAGGTCGACAATCACCCTATTTATTTTCTTATTAGTGCCTGATTAGTTACTAGAGGGCGACACCCTCTTTCTAAGGAAACCCATCAATCACTTTGACGTTTACTAAAACATTACTGCTAAAAAACGTAGGGATGTCTACTTATAAAAAACGCAAAAGCCTTTGATCTGGGGTCATGACCGGTGTTGGAGCCAACTGTATCACTACTTTTAGACCATTTAAAAATAGGAAATATTTTATCAGCACACTTTGTCGCAGAGACATTGTCTTGACTTTCTGCAGTTACAAAAATGGAGATAGCAAGTCCTACAGGGAGATAATCCGAACTAGGGCATTTATCTAAAATATGTAGATCAGTGATCTTTGAGTGATCACTATACGAACAAATAAAGTGATCTAACCATGAGGTACAATTGCGTGCATCACTTACATAAGTATATGTATTGCAAGTTCGGCCAAATGTTTCATAATCTGAGATTACCAGATCACTAGTATCACACATATCAATTAGCTCCGCTTCAAAAGGAGTGTTTAAAGCAGCATTAAAATCACCAGTTATTACACTATTGTTGGTGTCTTTTTCCTCTATTATTGAGGCAATTTTACCCAAGTAATTACATAACTCCTCGTAGTTGTGAGGTGGTTGGTAAGGTAGGTATACATTTAGGAGAAACAATTTACCATCCTTAATATCAATGTCAATTCCCAGTAACCTGGCACCTTGAACGTCAACTGGTTTGCATGCATGAGATATAGTTTTCCTCCACAGCACACCTACACCACCATAAGGGCGTCCAGTCTGAAGGTGGGAATGGTCGTTCATAGCACTAACACCATCAGCTTCAAATTCCTTATGAATTGTCCGCAGTAAAGTAATATCTTCACCGGAAAGCCAGAGCTCTTGTAAACATATTATATCATATTGTTCACAAAGAAGTAAAATATAATATACAGATGTTTTAAAACCATGACAATTGAAAGTTACAATTTTCAACGTGTTATTGATCATTTGGTTGAATGTTAATTAAAAACAAAGCAATCAGGATGTACACACTGGGTCTTCATACAACCACTTACTCGAAATACCCACGTACCAGGACACCGGAGGGCCACACCTTTGGATCTAGTAACAAGTGTTGGTCACGTGGTGAGAGTCTGACATAAAATGATGTGTAAGTGTCAGTTCTCAGCGGTTCGCATGTAACTGTGATACCAGTCTCAAGATAAACGTGAGTCACCAGGTCTTTCGGCTTTGTTGATCTAGCAAGTCTGGTGACGAAAACACAAACTTGTGTCCTGGTTTTGGGTGAAGCTGTGAGACTGGACCGTTTTTCTGCACGGAGTTTGGACCTCTTGCCACTCCCGTGGAACATGGCCGAGTCGGGCTGGGAAGTGGGCAGCGGCGTGGAACGGACGTGCTTGTTGTTGGTTCCTTCGACAAAGAGGGCCTATTTCTTTTGTCTCTCCGACCGGTCCGCGGACGTCCGCCGAGAGAAATTTGCTATTCTATTTTACGCGGAGAGATCACGTGATCTCTCCGCGTTAAAAAGAACAGCCCGGAGAGGTTCTCCGGACCGCTCCGATTTCTCCGCCTGTAGGGCATGTCGCATGCGGAGAGGTTCCGGTTGAATCGGCCACGTGACTTTCAACATGGCGGAATATAAACGAAAGGTAAGTAGCATTGTACAAAATATAAACTGAAATATGTAGTTTTCAGTTGGCTTTGTACATGTGATAACGCAATGATATACATTTTACTTGAGCAATATACACGATGAAGCGTGTAAATATGTATTTGGAATATTCAATTAAGTGAAATAAGGGTTTTCTGTATTATCGCCATGATGACAAAACATTTTAATGATTGAAATGAGGAATGTCAAATAAGGAATCTGCCTGGGTATACTCTGCAAACACAGATGTTTAGATGAGAATGATACTGCACCCATTCTGTTAAAATAGCACGATACAGAAACAGGTCTACGTAACATAGCCGGTAAGTCGTAAACATGCAGAGTATGCCTCATTTAAATATTAATAATAATAAGATAACTTCTATTGCGCCTAAATCATTGGAAACCAAGCTCAGAGGCGCATCAAAACAAAAGGATTGGTTAATCTTAAAATGCATAATTAGTATTTAGTTGTCAACAGATAGGTCAAGGCGCTATGGAGCTACAGTGGATAAGCAAGGTTGTAAAGATACGTTTTTAAATGACGATAGAATTTTGTAATATTTTCAACTGATCTAACACTACGAGGGAGCATATTCCAAAGAGTTGGTGCAGCAACATAAAAAGTCCTAGTTCCAATGTTAGTGTTGACTCTAGGAACAAAAAGTAGGTCAGAAGTAGATGATCGAAGTTGGATAGGTTTTCGTACAGGAGTAAGCAATGAATGCAAATAAGATAGTTGCTTACTGGACAGTGCCTGATATGTAATGGTACAGATCTTAAATAGTATACGATATCGTACAGGAAGCCAATGCAGACTTCAAAAGTGGTACAGAGCGAGAAAAACGAGGAGATCTTGTAACTACTCTTGCTAGACAATTTTGGACACGCTGAAATTTTGTGATATCCTTGCTAGCGATATTATAAAGGATGGAATTGCAATAGTCAATTCTGCTGCTAACAAGCGCTGTTGCAATAGTTTTATCAAAAAAAAATTACATATACCGGCGAATACGGCGAAGATCACGAATATGATAAAAACAGCAGCAACATGTTCAAGATATGTGTTGTCGGAAATTGAAGTTACTATCAAAGATCACTCCTAGATTCCGCACCGAGGTTGCTGGCGTGATACACTGATTCAAAATACGCGTAGGGGAAAAAACCATCTAGTTTACTACGCTGCATTGGAGTACCAATACTGATCAATTCAGTTTTATTTGCATTTAATTTCAACTTGCTGTCAGTCATCCAGTGGAAGATATCTTGAAGGCAATCACTAAGTTGGTTAAAGGAGCAATTTGTATCCGGGGTAGCCAACGAAATGTAGATCTGAGTCTTTGTATAATAGAGCTTAGTTAATAGTGGCGTTGTGAATTGTTTGTATTGTCAATTACAGTCTTGATGCATTATCAAAACAATGAATGTACATTTAATAACATTCTCGTATTGTTATGTTCTGGTACCCCATGAAACTGTGCCAGAAGATACCACTATAGTGGTGTGATTGTTTGCTGCACAGCATACCATTTTTGGAATCAGGGAACTGAGTAAATGCAGGGTAATATTAATAACAAAATTTAATTAAAATGTTCATTACATTATTTACAAGCATCCATTTATAGTTTAATATGTATTGTATAAATCAATAATGTAAGGATTTTCAGAAATTAAATGGCACATAATGTTTAATATTTATCTAAAAAAAATAGATAATTTGAAATAGATTACTGTTATTTTCAATGTTGTAATTCATGCAATGTTACCACACATCAGAGCGGTGGGGTTCATAATGGTCCAGTGATGTGTGGCAGGTTCAATTCCTGCTGGTGTTTGAATGTTGCATACAAAACAGTACTGGTTGTGCACATCCACTGATTCCATTAATTGCCTTCAGCATGTGTAATGTAGTTTTGATGTCGCCTCTACCACTTTTCTATCTGAACTGATATATTTTGTATGTGATTAATAAAAAACACACAAACAAATCAATCATATACAGTGTTTGAAGATTGAAGTTGAACCCTGAAGAGATTGTATAAGTATTTTTTTATTCTTTACTCAATGTCACTCCTGTGGCAGTCAAAATGTATTTCTTGCATAACAAATGCCTACATACTAATATGACAACAAATGCATACATACTGATATGAACATGCACCTTTGTTGCATGGAATTATTTGCACATACATTAAATACACTTATTTAGTAATAGTAACTTCATAATGCAATTCAACTGTTTTATTTCTCCATTGCAAGAAAATTACATCATGAAAAAACACATATTGCTTTGACTATGATCATGACATTGATGATGATCCAACATTGTTTCTCTTCTCATTCAGGTTAGGCAGCTACTTTCAAACAGTTTCCTTGAACACATCATCAGTGTAATGCAAATTAAACAATACTTATTGTATTGGAATGTGTTAAAGGGAACTGTCTGCCATGCAAATACAACCACATATTTTTTATACACCCAGCTTCTTGAAGGAACGTACAATGGATGTGTGACATATACAATGTGTCTTGTAAAAAGATGTACAATCATGTAATGTGAACATGTGGGATTACATCACGCAATAGCTTGCACGCTTTTATTGGATAAGAATTGTCTTTCTTATATATTTCTAATAATTACATCATTAAACACAACACACAGATTTCCCATATTTGATGTGTAAGTACCATGCCCTGGTACCTACAGCACAACATGATTTTAACAAGTTATATATTAAATATGATATTGTGCACACAACTATCAATGTTTAGTCGGCAGACCTGGGTTCAAATCTTAATTTAATTGGAATTGAATTGATCAAAAATATGCTCGAATTTTATTTTAATACATTGAATTTGAATTGATCCTTCTTGTATGTTGAATTGAATTGATCCTTGGTAAATACACATGAATTGCAATTGACAAATGTGAATTGAACCCAGGTCTGATAGTAGGTCTACACACTATTTTTACGATTTGCCCCTCCAATTATACACATTATACGAATAAATACATATTTTAACGTTAATATTATTGCAATACTCAAAGTGTTTATTTTTTCGGGTATCCATTTGTTCTACCCTATTTGCTTGCTATACGTGGCGAACACTTGCGTTATTAGGCACTACAAATTAAGCAACAACAATGCGGTGTATGTCATACACAGATCACATGAATGCATCGGCGTTACACATACGACATAGTGTTTATTTTTGTTACAATATTAATGCATATTTTTTTAGTAAAAATGATTGACTAATGACATAACAGCACATGATGTGAACTTGTGAGCATATGTAACATATTTAATGTTGTAAGCATCATAGTAGTTTAAGAAAAAATAACTAACAAAATGACTCGGCTAATGATTGTGCGTCCATGTTGTTTATGGGCGATAACAAGGCGGTTGCTACCATCCCCGATGTGTGCCGAAGTCTATTCTATTTGACCCTCTCCGCTTTCTCCGCTTCCGGCGTCTCCGCGGACTGCAAAAGAAATAGGGCCAGAGTCTGCGTAGCTACGGCGATTGGCTTGATTCGTAGCCGACGTCTGCAGGCGGCTGGATGTGTTCTTGCGCTGACATGGCTTAGTTTCTCCTGCTGAACACTGGCAAGGAGGATCAGGTCGTCATCATCGCTCTCTGGGGTATCTGCCTCACTGTTGATATGGGATATCTCTTTACCAGAAACATCACGGGCAGAGTCAGAAGAAAGATGCTCAGCAACTGACTTGTCCACGAATGATGTAGTTTCCAGACGTTCCTGGCATGCAACGAGTTGTGCCTTCAGAATGGTCTCGTGAGATTCCTGGAGTATAGAGTGGTGTTGTTTCAAGGACTCCATGTCCTTCACGAGCGACGAGACGTCGAAACAATTAATTGTCAGAGGTGGAAGACGGGATAGCTCCTTGGCGACGTAACAGGGCGCAGACTGGGGCGGCATTTCAAGGAAAATGTTCTAGATGTCTTGGATGTTGTTCAAAGTCTTGTCCTTGCCCTTCTGTTTGATCAGCCGCGGAGCGTCACGATTGCAGAACGCAGTTTTAAAATAAAATGTTCTTAGCAGTTGTAACGTCGTCATCGGAATATTAGCTTCACGATCATAACATATGGGAGTGTGTTAATCTTGTCCCCAACGAAAGTAAGAAGCTCATTGACAACTAATTTGTCAGATTCACAGATACAAAGGTTCGCGTTCGCATTATCACTGGGTGCAGATTGTTCAGCCGACGGCGTTGCCATCGTTAATGCACCTGTTGCTCAACGTTGCAGGTGTTGTTAACGTGGGCGATAATAGGTTCACTTGCCGGACAACGTCGACGCGAATGCAAAGTTCACTTCTCACGAAGATAAAACAATGTAGCCAACTATGAAATGAAGATGCTCTATTTCACCACAACTAAATAAAACGTAGTGACTGCAGTGCTCGGGTAAACGTTTGTGAAAATACACCGGAAGTCTAGTTTTGCATGTATGGGAATGAAATGGTGCAGATATGATAGCAGGCCCATTATGGTGGCTTGCAGAGTTACACTTTTTCTCAATTTCACCCGGGGACTCCGTGGGGATGGGAGTATTTGTCGCAAACGGAACGTAAGCGCCGCCTCTCGCAGATCGGGTTTCGGAATGAACGCGTATTTCTGGCAGGTTTGCACAGCAACAAACGCCAGTGTGACATTATATAGCGATATTGTTGCTATCCATCGCCATCATATAAACTCTTTCACCGGGCGGATTTATGATTTAACCAATGAGGGAGAAGCCACCCACCACCACCACTAGAGGCTCATAAAAACGTAAAAAAGCACACCCAGAATGCTGACCAAATAGCTACAACTTGAGGTTCACCAAAATCCTCCAACAGAACAACCTCTAATGTCAAAATAGGGGAACGTGCGCCCGTACACCCAGTACCCGCGCCTGTGTGGTATAGAGATGGATATAACTAGAGAAAAGACAGCCAGACAAACATACATACAGAGAGACAGGCAGGCAGGCAGGCAGACAGGCAGGCAGAGAGGCAGGCAGACAGACAGAGAGGCAAATGGAAAGACTGACATATACATATACACACGTACGCATACACATATATATACATATACAGCTGTATGTACATAATATAATATACCCACCGCACCGCCCACCTCTTATATGTAAACAATGTGTGTGTGTTTGTGCGTGCGTACATGCGTGCGTGCGCGCTTGCGTGCGTGCGTGCATGTGTGTGATGGCAATTGTTTTTATATTGAATCAACACAACAAATCGAAAGACTGATAACACTAAAAGGGGGAGCGAAAAATAAATATAAAATATTTGTATTTCAATTAATCAACAATTGCCCATTATTCTGCGAGATAAAGATAGTATTACATATACTATTACGTCTAGTATTGCAGATGAAAGAGACCATATGTTATCGGGTGCGCTATGAGAGACACATATAATATCACATTTCTGTAGTAACGCGATGTTCTGTCTACACAAGGCCATATTTTTTTAAGCAAGGAGGCGATGATCTCACATGAACAGGATGCTGTTTGATCGTCCCGGGTAAACTATTCGTTGGCTCGATGCATCGCTTGCAATATACAGTTTTCCATTTGTCAGTTTGACTATTAAAATATGTTTATATGAGATGTTTATATTTTCATTTGGAAAATAAAGTACAGTGTAGTGCAACGAAAATACCTTGTGCGCATTAAACAGCAGCTCATTCGTGTAGACTTGTAAACATGTGCATTGCGTTTCTTTGGTTCACATACTACTATCCTTGCAATCCAAAAATTAATAACTTAAGTAACCTAGAACTATCCGAAACATAGTAAGTAAGTAAGTAAGTAAATTTATTTCCTCATCCAGATAATATACAGCACAATTCAAGAGCAATGTAACACAGATGAGGTGGCTACCAGAGAAGTATAACTTATCGAGCTGGTAGCCAATTAAATCAAACTCATATAGGGTACTCCCACATACATAATATTACGTATATAAAGGTTATACAGTGCATTCAATTGCAATAGCTTCAGGTTAACGACTTCTGTAAATTAAAGCTAGATATGTTGTACCAATATAAGAAAATTCACAAGCGAATTTCTTACAATATGTAATTAGATTTAAACTTTAGTTAATGCCAATTATAAAGCTCCTGGCTTTATGCTTAAACATATTTAGCATTTTCGAATGTTTAATGTCTACAGGTAGTTTATTCCATAGACGATCCCCTATTACTTTCAAAGAGTTCTCTCCAGTTCTATAATTACATCTAGGTATATATAAATTGTTCTCCTGTCTGGAACTTCTGATCATGAAGTCACTATTACATTGGTAAAATTGTTGGAATAGACTAGGAAGTTGATTCGTACACTGTTTATACACAAATATTAGAACATTTAGTTTAAATAGTTCCTGAACTTTAAGTATATTAAGTTCCCTGTGCAATGCTGTGGCACTGTCACGGCGGTGACGTTTTGCTAATGTTTTAGGTAATACATTTGGTAAAACTTGTATTTTAGTTAAGTTAGTTTTATAAGCCGATCCATATAATTCAATCTCATAATTAAGATGGGGAAATACATAGGCATAATATAATTGCCTAAATATATCGGCATTTATGAACGAGGCCATGTGATAAAATAAACCTGATAACTTAGACACCTATGAATAAAGATCCTTAATATGTTCCGACCTTGACAGCTTACAATCTAGATATATACCCATATATTTGGCAGAGTTAACCCGTTCAATGCGTTGGCCCTGCAACAACAATGGCACGACTTCACGTTCCATATGTCTACTGAAGATTGTATAACATGTCTTACTCAAGTTCAGAGTTAGTTGATTGTACCGGAACCAGACATTAAGCGATTCTAACTTCTCCATAGCCGTATACACAGTATCATTGGCATCCATTCCAGTAATGAACAAGTTAGTATCGTTAGCAAACAATCGCAAAGATATTTGATCCACAGCACTCGATATATCAGTAATATATAATAGAAATAACACTGGCCTTAAGATGGAGCCCTGCGGAACGCCAGTTTGAACATGAGCATATTCTGAAACTGTGCCATTAATGCTAACACATTGCTGTCTATCTCTTAAATAATGTATAAACCATTTACATACATGACCTCTTATTCCATACTGATCCAGCTTATACAATAATATATCGTGATTAATGGTGTCAAAAGCCTTACTTAGGTCAAGGTATACCCCAACAAGTAATTCGCCATTTTCAAGAGAATTTCTAATATTTTCTATAATTTCAATAATCGCTAACGTAGTCGAATGATCTTTACGAAATCCAAATTGATATTTGGACAAAACGTCATTTTTATCCATAAAGTCTAATAACCTCTTCAACATTAACTTTTCTAGGATTTTATTGAATACACTCATCAGACTAATTGGTCGATAGTTGGATGGTTCACACCTTGATCCTTTCTTAAATATAGGTATTACTTTTGACACCTTTAATGCTCGTGGTACCGTGGCTTCGGAGAACGACAAATCACAAATGTAAGTCAGAGGTTTACAAATGAAATTGCATGACAATTTGACAATTTTTGAAGGGAAATTATCAATACCTGATACATTAGAATTAGCTAGCTTGTTAATTTCATTGATCACTTCTTGTTGACAAACTGGTGACAGGAACATAGTATTGTGTATCGGGTCAGATAGAAATTGTCTATATTCGTTTCCCTGAGTATATGTCTTTGACAATTCTTTACCTAGAGTAGCGAAATATTGGTTCATTGCATTAGCAATACTTTCGTTGTCGTTAAAATCTATATGATTGATGAGCAGCTTTTTAATGTTGTGCATGTTCCTTTTGTCCTTATTCACAAGTTCCGCATATATCTTCCATAGGCGGAAGTCCTTAATTTTTAACTACAGTTTATAACGACACCGCAACTTAATGGTGATGAGGACACACAAGCTTCAATTAAGATATTCTCTAGACATACTCAACATCGATATGTTTCATGGAACGTTATTTAAAAATTTAAAAGATACTTTCACAGCAAAATCAACTTGAAATTCGCCTTTCCTTATTGAAGATACCAATGTTAAATTATGTAAGCTCAGAGATACCAGTTCGGGAACAAGCTGGCACAGGAACATCGCAGGTAACCTATCAGAGTCACAATCATTTATTAGTATCGATTTTTGCACGTAATAATAATCTATTATATTCCGCTATGTTTTAAGACTCGCTGTTGCAATTTGGCCCTTCATCAAAAACGGTGGCCGGCCCTTGCCCCAGGTAGTCGTTTTCATGAATATAGTTTTATTTAATCCGTGCGGTGCCGCCACAGTAATAAGCGGCGTGGGATAGAACACCTGAACGTTGTAGACCTACATTATTTCCAGATATTTTCTATCACATTAATCTATTTCGTCATTCACCAATGAAAATATTGGGAAATGCACTATGCACTATACATTAACTAGTTAATTATTATTTATTTTGTTTAAGTAATTAATCTTTGTGTGAAATGTTAGTATTTTTCAGTCATGCGAACAACTCAAATTATAATATAATTACTACATAGGATTACAGAATTTTGATCAAAGGGTATAATTTTGCCCCACTTGCAAGACAGTTTACAAGTTTGCTAAATTATATTTATATATAATAATTTATATACATACACGTATATATATATACATATATATTTTAGAGAGATAATCTATATATACATATATCCTGTCAGATGCACGTCATTTTGATACTGAAACATACTGACATTATAGATATCTATATATACACAATCTGCCGACAACACGTCCATCAATATATTACACTCAGTGAGAATAAGTACTTTATTTGATACATCCAATTTTTGTTGTATTTATGCAAACAATAATCCGTATGTTCTCATTATTGTACACCGCTGAAGTAAGACCACCTTTGAACTGGTATATTTACAGATACACATTATTTGATTTCTCCCATTTTACCTATGTTTCCTAATTTCATGTCATGCTACGTTAGATTAGGCGATCTTTAAAAGTTAAAGTGTGTCCGTCTCGAATCGGATTAATATCGCTTCTCGTGATAAGTGTAGTAGGAAGCCGTCGGTAAATTGAGAGCCCAAATAACCGTTCACCAAGTTTCTCACTTCGGTAATTGGGCTCTGTAGTACCTTTTGTGTTTGTGTTAAGTAAGTAATACCTTATGTGGAGGTACCCTACACTGTTCTAAAGAAAGCCTATTAGTCTTTTTGCAGAGGGATGTAATAATCTGTTTTCATATTGTATATGACGTATATTCTCCAAATTTATTAACCTGCTTGTGCGTGCGTGTGCGTGTGTGTGTGTGTGTGTGTGTGTGTGTGTGAGTGCGTGCGTGCGTGCGTGCGTGCGTATCTAAGTGTGTGTGTGTGAGAGAGAGTGTGTGCGTGCGTGTGTGTGTGTGTGTGTGTGTGTGTGTGTGTGTGTGTGTGTGTGTGTGTGTGTGTGTGCGTGGGTGGGTATGTGTGTGCGCGCGCGTGTGTGCGTGTGCGTATACTCCACGTCTCTGGGAAGCATTCAGCCACGCTGCAATTAATCCTCGAAGACTATTCGTACACAAATATTCATCGACGTCGTTATCCTTCGGAAATACACGGCCACCACAAAGACGTTCACCACAATGCCCAGATTGAATACCAATATTATTATTATATTATGTTGAGATGTCGACATACTAAGTGTCTTTCTAATAAAGTCGCTGCTCAGAAACGTTTCCGAATTTGTTAGAATGTCTTCTGAAATTAATCCATTCTTCGAACGCGAAGCGTTAACCGATTCCATACCGGTGATCCTCCTTCTAATGATATATGCTACACACAATCATGGAAACAGTTTTGGGGTAGTAAACCGTCCGTCGTCCACCAACTACGAATTCGGCAATCGCAGCAAACTCTCATATTTAGTAATGAACCTAGCAACATTTCCAATTTTCGTTCGCAGCATTATTGTTAAATTCCAGAATTCGGTCTCGTGCTAATTTTGACCAACAGAGAAAGCAACGTTCCGAAGACACCGATATACGGTTGTTCATTAGTACCACTTGGCTTTAATGGTCTGGCATCAAGACTATGGCAACATATTCATATCCAGGATTGGCCGGGATGACGGACGCTATATATAATTGCCGGGTCGCGTTTGTCGTCATTCAAACAGTCCGTAAACCTGGTTTTGGGCGCTGCGCCAAGAAACTCTAAGAATTTGCGCGGTACAGCTTCTTGTTGTGCTTATGTAGCTAATGTAATTCACAAGTAACAAGGGCCTATCTACTTGATAGTTTAGACATCAGTCGAACCAGATATTCAGTTAGTTGTTTACCATAAGAATACACGTTGATATTAAACTCGTTCCAGCTGACCATATGATTTATGCCGTCGACAGTTAAGGCATTGCGTGCAGCAGATAATAATTTCCCGATCAGCCGAAAGTAACCCAAATATGCCCCCACCCCCGGAGAAAGGCTGACCACTCAATTTATCCGTTCAAAAAGTGACAAACTCCAAATAACTATATCTATGTTTTACATTGACAATTGGAAGATCTGAAGCCAATGGTCTACGGACGCGAATGAAGATAGACAGAGGTGAAAAGGCATTTGCACCTCAAAGGAGATACACTTGCACCTCAAAGGAGATACACTTGCACCTCAAAGGAGATACACTTGCACCTCAAAGGAGATACACTTGCACCTCAAAGGAGATACATTTGCACCTCAAAGGAGATACATTTGCACCTCAAAGGAGATACACTTGCACCTCAAAGGAGATACATTTGCACCTCAAAGGAGATACATTTGCACCTCAAAGGAGATACATTTGCACCTCAAAGGAGATACACTTGCAGCGTCTTTAAGTTGTGCATTAATACATAAGTTCAATTTCACCTCCCTTATTTTATGCAGCAATCTACATTACACCCAACCTGTTCCTCTGGATTATTTGTGTATTTGTGTACAAAGAAACTGGTGTGTTGAGAAATGCATTTATCAGCAACAGGTAGCAGTCGCTATCAAGCCAATTTTGTGTTAGCCGTCGTCAATACATGAGCATTATTCACGAAGTTTATGGTCATTTGATGATACTACCATTCATTTGTGAATTGTTTTTTTTTTCATAGATAATCGACATTCCATAATAATACGACATTCGCGGTGATAGCAGTCATCTGCGTTTATGATATATGCATAGGTTTCCGAAAATGTAGAGGCAACCAATGGACCTTTTCAACTGCCTGTTCTTACCTGTTTATTATATCTACTGTGTCATCAGTGTGAATATAAGTACCAGTAATTTTAGTAGTATTCTTGAGTGAATTGAGTAAATTGCCATTTTCGCGTCTGTCTGATTACACGTATTCTTGTTATACAGACCTCGTCGAGAACGAGATGCTGTTTTGTGTACTACAATGACCCTAAGAAGGACACCTTCCAATGATACTTGGAAGAAGCCGACATCATTGTCGACTTCCACAAATGACACAGATCGTATATAATGGCACGTATAACGTTGTATTTTCCACGCCTTATAATTTCAGTTCCTCAAACGTTATTGTTCTTGTGACTTTCTATTATCATTGTGTGTGTGTGTGTATGTGTGTGTGTGTATGTGTGTGTGTGTGTGTGTGTGTGTGTGTGTGTGTGTGTGTGTGTGTGTGTGTGTGTGTGTGTGTGTGTGTGTGTGTGTGTGTGTGTGTGTGTGTGTGTGTGTGTGTGTGTGTGTGTGTGTGTGTGTGTGTGTGTGTGTGTGTGTGTGTGTGTGTGTGTGTGTGTGTGAGGGGCGTCCGCATATTTTTTCCCAGGAAGGGGCAAGAAATGTTCGTACATAATAAAGCATAGGTATGATCAGGCATACTCCATGTATTCAACCTTTGTACATGCAATAGTGAAATGTACATTTCCAATTACTGGCTGAATACAAACTGCAGGCGAGGCCTGTCAGACCCTAAGCGGTCAATCACGTCTTTGATGATGGAATCCTTTCTCGCCATCACCCTATGTCGGTGCACGCTAAGAAGCAGCCATAAGCCTGACTAGCGTTCAGTAGACGTCGTTGAACGAAATCATGTCTTAACTCGTTTCAAGGTGCTGCAAGACGGTACAACTTGACAATAAAACGCTGGAAACGTCAACGCAATAAGCAAGGCTTTACCAACAGCCGACCAGTGATTTTTCTGCGACGTTGTCAACGTTGTATATATCGTTGTTAGTCATCAAATTTTCATGAAGAAAGAAAAATCAAGTTCTCCAAAGACATGCAATGTTTTATATTTGAAACCACAGAAAACCAAACAGCGCCATTGTATCAGGATAGTAATCCGGCAGTACAGGCCCGAAGACCTCCGGACAAGGAATTTTTGCAGTTTCTATATCTCTGATGTGTCCTTATAAGGAATCCACGTGATGTCATTCTGGCACTCTTGAGCATTTTTCAAATTAATGTCGCCATCAGTATATATTAACAATAGCACAACAAATGAAGTGTATATACCCATGTTTTGAAGATATGTGGTACTGTTCGGGATTTATCCGAAAAGATACAACACTTCATTATCCAAAATATGCAAATTAGGTGCTGCCATTTGCAAAATATTTAATGTGGTTAATACCACAGTAAATATGCTAGATAGCAAAACAAACGACGTGTCTCTACCTGTGTTTTGGGAGTATACAATATCGCCGAGTGCATTTAGATAGTAGTTCTGCAAACTAATGTCCACATAATATGCAAATTTACAGCAGCCATTGAGATGTTTTGTCAATATCTTCGAAACTATCTAGGCAGCGTTTCAAATGAGGTGTCTAACCCGATAATAATAAGGTCGGGAAATGTTATGGCGCAATCCAAAAGCTGACTTGTACGCTGATAGTCAAACATTGTTAACTATTATATAACTGTACCAATGCCATTAACTAAACATCGTATGTTTCTCAATAGTGTTAGAATTATACATTATAGCATCCCAAGCATATATAACATAACTTTCTTTTGGTAAAACTGGCGAAATCATGGCATTGTCTTCAAGTGTACCGCTCTCTTCGCTATCTGTCAGAACACCGACACTGTGCAGAATGACAGGGTTTGTCTGATGAATTAATATCGGATTAATTCAAGACTTTCAGAGGGGCAACAGTAACAGAATATGGCAACGTGACTGATGTGAATGATTTGGGTACGTCACCCCGTGTCCATCCATACTTCGTGACATGCAGTGGTGGAGGTGAGGAATCAAGGGTTGTCTGGTTGTGGATCTGACAAACGTTTTCTTCAAATACTTCTGTCTTAGTTCTGAAGTGTCTCTAGTGCTGGTGTTGTTGTCATCTTTGCTTTACTAATTTTTTAACATGCCTCCTCACGAACTTCCGACAGCAATGAAACCGGTAACATGCGCGATGTTTTTATTGTTGCTGCAAAGTCTATCACTGCCAGACCAGGATTGGTGCTCTTCAATGAAATTCTGAGTAGTTATGGAGGAACAGGGCAAACACATCCGCCTCATCGCATATGATGTTGATGCTGTTTGCTCCAGCATAGACTACTTGTGTCATTAGTTGAACTATCATCACGTGTCCGTTTCATCGTGGGTCGTTTGAAGATCATTTGATTTGTTAGAACACCATGGTGTAGTTCCACGGGGACAGGGTTCCGAGCAGGCAAGACAAGCTTGTGTGTGGATTTGTAGTATTTCAGTTTTGTTAATTTTCAACAAGCGACTGCCAAATTAAGTCTATCAACTGAACTGTGTTTTCAATAACACTCATGACAACTTTCTGGCGTGGATGTGGAGTTTGAGGATTGACTCTGTGTTGTCCACTTTTGATGTTGAAGCCAGTACCTATTGAATGCGAGGTACACATCTCCTTTGGGGGTTTTCTTAAGCAAGTATCAGCAGAGACTGTCTGTTGAAGTCTTCCACTGTTCCCTTACCAGGCCAATGTTTAATCCACAGGATGGAACATCCATCAAGAATCGTCACTTCTGCTTCCCATTTAACCTGGAAGACACATCCACTTGAAATGACTTCTTCAGCATACTGTCTGCAGTTATGATTAGGCTTTCACCATATTCACCAGCCGTTGATGTTGGCACGGGGGAAATTCGTGGCGCAACACTAGTCTCAGATCAATGTTGCAGCATTGGTACAATCCGAACACTCTCGTGTATGTTAGATTTACGTCGTGGACAGCTTTAGTGCAAATGTACAGTGTTTTATCTGGAATCCGACATTATAACAACCCGCTTAGACTAAGTAGCATTAAATCCTCTTGGCTAACGTCTTTCAAATGACTCCAGTTGTCCTTAGGTGATGTCGGCCGCATTATCTGCGTTGACTGTGTCTGGAGCTATTCTGCCGGTAACAATGTTTATGATGACCGTTGGGTGATCAGCAGTATCAAGATGATCGATGCATGTCTCAAGTTTTTCCCTGATCTTTTCTCGCTCTTATTTATCAGAGTAGATGGGTGACGCATTATCTTCTTTATTTGTAGTGGCATCCGCATGTTTGTACCCATCCGCCACGTCAGCCACGTCTTGAACAACTTTGCTGCATACGTGTATGCTCAATGCCCACCGTTTTAGCATGGGTGACTTGTGAGTTATTCCCACTAATCAATTTGGGCCATGTCCGTACCTCGTGAATGTGGTTTCTATGAACATAACAGACCATATGCCATTCCACCGTCTTGGTTAATGGCACATCACATGTCCTCCCTTCATGAAGAATGTTCGTAGATAGAGGATCAATTAACCTTTTAAGGTTTTTAAGCCATATCGGGCAAAGAAATAGGACAACATATCGTTCACTGCCAGATATGCAAGGGACAGTCAGCTTCACTATTTCATTACTAAAATACCTTTAAAAATTAAGGTGCTGTTATGCATTGGTACTACCTTTTGGGATGGGACTGTCTAAATTCCTGATCCTGTGACCATAGGGTTAGACACCTCATATGAAACGCTGTCATAAATAATTCGCAAGATATTGATAAATAGATTTTTCTCAATGGCTGCTGCTAATTTACATATTAAATGGAAAATGGTTGGCAGGACTACTATGTGAATATTCACGTCGACATTGTATATCATAAAACCATAGCTACATAGACTCTTTGTTTGTTTTGTTTGCTATCAAGGATACTTACTGCGATATCGGTCAACTTCAATATTTTGTGGAAAAGTAAAAGGGTAAGTTGGTAAGTTCTTATATAACGCAATATCCAGTCCTCAGGACTGCTGAAAGCGCTTTACACTTTACTCACTGACAGACCCGTTCAATCGAACACCATCTCGACTTCTCTGGGAAGCATCCACACACGCTGCTATTAGTGTGTGAAGACTATTCGTACACAAATATCCACCATTGTCTATAGTCAAGTACTCATTCATACTGTGGAGTGAATTGAAGCAACGTACAGTGAACGAACTTGACCAAGGTTCGACAGCGCGGCACGGGATTCGAACCCGGGTTCTCTCAGTCGAGAGCCGGAAGCTCTAGCCTCTGCAGCACTGCGTTCCACAAATAATAGCACTGAATTTGCATTGTTTTGGTAGTAAACTGTCGCATCGTTTCGGAAACATCCTGATAAATACCACAGACCTTCATAACATAGGTGTAGACACGTATTTCTTGCGCTGTCTATATTTATTGAGATATTAACGGAATTGGGATTTTGTATAATGTCGACACTAATTTGCTTATTTTGAAAAATGCAAAAGGGTGCCAGGGCGGCATCACTCGGATTCTTTATAAGGACACAAAAAAGATAAAGAAATTGCTAAAAATCTTTGTCCGGACTCTACAGCAAGGTTCATTCTCAAAACAGCATTTCACTGCCGGACTATAGAGAAAACATTGTTGAATTTTAAAAAACGTTCAAAACATATTAAAAATTATGACGATACAATTTCGTTAAATACCATTTGTCAATAAATTTATATACGTACAGTTCTGGTCAACATAATTTCAATAAATTACGGTAGTAGTATAACAAAGCGTAGTGCAGTACAGCAGTATGTACAAAATACTTACATAGACCATGTGTGTGTTTGTGTGTGTGCGTGTTTGAGTGTGTGTGTGTGTGTGTGTGTGCGTGTGTATGTGTGTGTGCGTGTGTGTGCGTGTGTGCGTGTGTGTGCGTGTGCGTGTGCACGTGTGCGTGTGCGTGTGCGTGTGCGTGTGCGTGTGCGTGTGCGTGTGTGTGTGTCTCTGAGTGTATGATTGTCTCTGTTTGTCTCTTTGTGTCTCTGTGTGTCTCTGTGTGTCTCTGTGTGTCTCTGTGTGTCTCTGTGTGTCTCCGTGTGTCTCCGTGTGTCTCTTTGTGTCTCTGAGTGTCTATGTGTGTCTATGTGTGTCTATGTGTGTCTCTGTGTGTCTCTGTGTGTCTCTGTGTGTCTACGTGTGTCTCTGTGTGTCTCTCTGTGTCTCTGTGTGTCTCTGTGTGTTATGTGTGTCTCTGTGTGTCTCTGAATGTCTCTGTGTGTCTCTGTGTGTCTCTGTGTGTCTCTGTTTGTCTCTGTGTGTCTCTGTGTGTCTCTGTGTGTCTATGTGTGTCTATGTGTGTCTCTGTGTGTCTCTGTGTATCTATGTGTGTCTCTGTGTGTCTCTGTGTGTCTCTGTGTGTCTCTGTGTGTCTCTGTGTGTCTCTGTGTGTCTCTGTGTGTCTCTGTGTGTCTCTGTGTGTTTCTGTGAGTCTCTGTGTGTTTCTGTATCTCTGAAAGTACATTTGTTCAACTCGTGGAGTAAGCGCTACGAAGGTTTTGTGTAGGCAGCAACTGCGCAGCATAAGACACCATCACTATTATATTGAAGTCATTGGCAGCTCTTCTTTATTTATATGCTCAAGACAATAAAAGACACACACTTCTTATTTCAACTGACATAGCGGTTATTGCTGTCAGTATGATATTGACATCTAAACGAGCTAACATGTATTCCTGTGTAACCGGTACAGAAAGGTTACACATATACCCTTCCACTCCCATGTAACGCATCGGCACCCTAACCTGGAGACGCCCTCTCGCCTTATAAGCGTAACGTACTTTGTTGATAACGTAACATTTCAATGTGTTAACTTGTCACTCCTTGAAGGTTTGCACATTGTGTGCCAAACTTTCAGAGGTTTATCTACCACTCATCGGAAGACAAGTAACGGTTTTTTTTAAATAAGGGGTTATTATTGGTCTGTTGGTTCGTACCGGACGCTAGACTGACGTGATTTAATTGATAACAACTTTAGGCGAAATGCGCGGATCATTTGAGAATAATTTACGTAAGTTGCATTTCAAAAAAATACGTCACATTCTCGTCATATTCTGCGTGTAGACCTGTATGTATTAGGCCATCCGGAGGATGAGCCTTTTTGCTACTATTGCTAACGAAACCAACTATGTATTTAACTAATAATATACTTTAAAAAGTAGACCAAACATTGTGAAAGTAAAAGTAACGTCACGCTGTATATCTGCCTTGCCCCGTCAAAAAGCTGAATAAGTGGAATAAAAATGTTGAATACAAGTGTTTTTGTTAGTGATCAGATGTTCTCATCAGATGTTCTCATCAGATGTTCTCATCTGATGTTCTCATCTGGTGCTCTGTCATGTTTGCCTTATAATTACCTCAACAGATTCGGCTTGATAAATTATTTTAATGACCGAGCAAGAATCGATGGCCGCATTGCAATCTCCGGCGTCGTTACTATTGACACGAATGTTATAGCATCAGAGCTGGAAATAACGTTGTTGACAGTAGAAGGCGAAATCAGTTTGGGTACGCAATCCGCTATACGGGGACTTCGTGTCACGTCTGATGAATAGAACTTCCACTTTTGTCGACAGCACAAGACGACGATAATTACGTGCGCTGCGGTACTAATTGCAAGTAAGAATTGTTCTTGAAAGGTCAGACAGTATTTGAAAATTGCCTACGTCGCTGGTTGAAACTGTCATTCACCTTCATGGAATTTCGATGTGACAAACGTTGTTGAAGAAACACATATCGTGTACGAATAATTTGAAACATTGTAAACGCAATGGAGCAGGTTAATGTTACGACTTTGTACAATCGATCAATCTCGGAACAGACGGTTTCGAGTTCCGACAGAAAACTGTCCAGCATAATGAGCGCATTAAAACCAGGGACTATTCATTTCCCAAACTCTACATACAACCAAATAATGCTTCTACTGTGCATTCTGGGCATGCCAGGAAATCTATTTGTGGTCGTCGTTTACATTCGACGGATGACGACATCAATTAGGGCGTACATGTTCGCATTGAGTATTATGGACACAGCGATATGTGTGTGTTTCATTGTGTTGTTAACAGTTATTGTCGACCGAATCGGATCACTGATTATCGTATTCATCTTCAACGCGTCGGCTATATTCTCCACATCTTTGCTGGCCTTCCTTGCAACCGAGCGGTGCCTGGCTGTGGCTCAGCCGCACAAGTTTACTCTCAGCACTGGAAGAGCGCAGACGGCACTCGCTGTTATTGGAGCGCTCGCTATCTGCTATTCTGCATTGTTATCGGCAACACTCGTCTTTCGCCTCTTGTCCACGTACATCATTCTCAGTACCGGACTCGTGAATCTGTGCTTCCTCATCGTGATTGCATCGTACAGTGGCATGGCGGTGATACTGCTGAAGAGAATGAAGGCTGCTCGCCGTCATGTCGATGTCGTAGCGATGGCACCGAGAAGCACCGAAGTGATCGCCACGACTTCAACATCGACATCCACTAGTAAGCTTGCGACGACAACGAAGGTGAACATCTCTTCCGCAACGACGGCCAAACCAACGAAGACAGCACAGGCGCAGAGAGGCACGTTGGTTCTGCTCGTCGTTACTGTCGTGTTCATTGTCTGCTGGTTGCCATTCTTCCTGAAGAACTACGGTCTGCCCATCACAAATAATCTTAAGCGGGTGTTCGTGATTAATTCCGTTGTCAATCCGTTCATCTACAGCTTCCTAAGTCCTATGTTCCGGAATGACGTGCGACTCTTCTTCCGCGAAACGCGCACCAAGCTCTGCTCCTGCTGTTAGAGACATGTTTGTCCAACCTTTATTTATGTCATTAATGTTTGGTCAATACATATGGCACAGTAATCCACCTGTATGCAACACTCTTACAGTGTATTTCTCGATGACTCAACCTTTCCATGAATATGTTTAGCGGAATTGATCATCATATAGTGTAATTTGGACCGTCGATGAACCAAAGGCTTCCTTGTCCACTTACCATCTGTAGTTAATTATCTGTTTGGCAATCTTGCTAAATCGCACTAAATCATGTTAAATTGTTTACAAAGGCTTACACCCGTCAATAACTCTAAGCGGAAGCTCTACAAATGTAAACTTGTTAAGGGCTACGTTACTGTTGATTGTATTGTCATTCTTATGTGTTATAATATGTGTTTGTGTGGTCCTGCGGAAACTCGCTTTACTGAGATCTGGCCACAAACGTTCTCTTTTTAGCAACGATGTTTTCCAAAGCGATACGTACATTGGTAAAACGTGTAGGCCTATACTCGTCTGTCAAAAAAAAACGAATAATTAGAAATGTGAAGTTATATGTATAATGTTATGAATATTGCCTGAATGTTCGATAGCGTTTGGATTGTATACCTTCACGTGACTATTAGACCGTATTTCCGTTAGTATTGGAAGATGCTAATTAACCGGCCTTCGTCGGTCCATTTACATGGCATTGGTAGTGTTAAGCTTTGGGTAACTCTTGTGGCTTACATCGTGTATGTAGCGGTGGCCGGAGAGTCACGAAACAGTTGTTGCTTACATTTTTTCTTAGGCATTTGCGGTTACACTAATACGGTGTACCTTGTTGTACAGCGCTCTTGCAAAAGTCCGTCCATTGTCTGTAATTATTTGTGTGTGTATATGTACATAACTATTTGTGTATATGAATGTATAGTGTATATAATATGTTTGAATCAACAATGACCGCACACCTATGTTAGATGTTAATCAGTTATTGCTGTCTTATGAATAGTAGGATTGATTTGTATCCCGGATATATGAAAACATCGTTTGCACACACATTAACTTAAAATTAAATATGATAGTGTTATCTAGGGTAGAATATTTTAAGTGTGGAAATCATATTTGTTACATTATACACTTACTTGGTTATATAATGTTTCTCCACTTAATTTTCATATGATTTTAGTGTTGTAATAAAATCGCATTAGTGTTGTTCTTGTTAGATGTATTGTATCATTTTAAAAGGCATAAATGTAGTAATACAAATGTCAGTTTGTTAGTATTTGTAGTACTATTTCTTGACGAAGTTAGCATGCTTGCAACATCTCCCGCACTGTATTGTAATTAATATATTCTTATGCCGTGCAGTTATATTTTATGTGTCTCTTTATAGTTTGTGGAGGCTTCATCGTGTCCAGTATGTTAAGATATTATCCACATAATTTGTCGTTGAGCCAATTTTCTTATGTCCTCTTTTGAAATGTGTTTCTGCCTGAACATAAAAACCCATTGCTAACTGGAATTGCTAAACAATGTGGGTACTCAAGTTTGAATATACAACATATGAAAGAATAAACAGTTGGTGGAGAAATGTCAAGGAACGAAGGACTTGAACACATACAAATCTAAAACATGGTCACTATAGGATAAGTCGAAGGAGTGGCATAACAAATAGAGTACATAAGCCTACTAAGACATTATGATACCGCGTCAGTAGTCAGAACACATCAATATCTAAGGAAAATTACTAGTACATCAAAAAAACAAATCGGATGATAGTATATGACAATAAGTACATACCAAATCCAACGTGTAAGACGTATAACGACACTTACAATGACTAAACAGGGAGAATATTTGGTGGAATAAACGAGGAACACGGGAACTAGGTTGAGACCATTGCGAACAGGTGGTTTATTCGTGGGTGAAGAGGCAAATGGACAAATACAGAACATCAGGGCGACTACAACAGATCAAGCAGACAAAAAACTGTGTCATTGACAGGAAGGACTCTTAGTCTATATTCTTTTTTAAGTTCAAGATGTTGCTTGCGTACTCTAGTTGGAATATACAAAATATGTACATTGTATTTGCTATAGCAGGTTTAGGGTCTGTTTGGAGTAGACCAACTGAAGGTTGAAGGCACAAACTATACAAGGCCGCACAAAAGTAATTGTTGGAGCCACTCTTTATGACTCGATATAATCAAATCACTGTTTGTAATCTGCGTCTAGGTTGCATTGCGCTAACAATGTTTCCACGGCTGAGGTTGGTGTTCCCTGTATTGCTACGGAGCGCTGATTGGTCGTTCTTCAACCACATAAGCACACGCTAGACATTCGAGGGATGACGGCGGTGCTCGCTGCTATTCGTGGAACCACCTGCCTCTAAGTAATGATTTTGTCTGCCAGAGAGAGAGGTCGGACGAAATTACAATGCAAGGAAATTGCTATCTTACACGGGTCTTTGTGTATCATGTCTGTCAAAGTGTACCAGCAATTAAGAGTAGCATCTTTCGCCGCGTCTAGATTTAACAATAATTAACAAGACTGCCATTCAGTGAATTAACTCTAGATAGCAGTTGGGCAAGGAAATCTTTTGGCTTATTGAGAGTCCAACCCTTTTTATGTACGTGTATCCCTCCCTACTGAGGTATGTATCAATTTTATTTTTAACCATATTCACGCTACAAGCACCCACTCAATTAGCAGACAACCCGTTCCATTCATTTACAGTCCTTTGTGAAAATGATAACTTTCTTATATCTAATCTACACTGCTCATTTATTAATGTAACTGCATGTTCTCTAGTCCTCCTATCTTTCTTAACTGAGAAAAATTATTTATATCACTATTTTAATAACCATTCAACATTTTAAACACTTCTATCTGATATCCTCTCAATCTCCTGGTCTCTAGTGTTGTTAAACCACATTCTTTTAGACGTATTTCGTAAGTAAGATCCCTCAGTTTTGGTATCATTTTAGTCGTTTTCCTCTGTTCTCTTTCTAGCATATCTATATCCTTCTTGCGATATGGCCTCCATACAATATTCTAAACTATGCCTAACTATTGTTTTGTACAGCGATATTATTAGTTTCTTTTTCCTTACACGCTATATTTCGCCTAATTAATCCAAGGGTTTAATTTCCCTTTCAAGCTGCAATTCCCCATTGCTCTAAAACGTTCATATCATCACTAATGATTAACCTTAAGTCCTTTTCTTTTACAGTAGTACTTAGTACAGTTCCCCCCATTGTATATTGTACATCTTCGTTCCGAAATTGAACAACATTTGCCACTTTTTGACCACAGTATCAACCTGCCAAGATCATCTTGTAAATGCTGTCTATCTCCATCACGTTTAATCCTTCAAAACACTTTTTATCATCCCCAAATTTTAACACCTTGCTTGTTATATCATCGTCCAAATCATTGATATGTATTAGGAATAATACGTAATAATCCCTGTGGTACCCAATCAAAACTTATTTCCAGTTTGAAGCCTCCCCATTAAATACTACCCGTTGTCTTCTGTCAATCAGCCATTTTTTTCTATCCAGTTAATTACACGATTTCTTATGCCATGGGTCTTTTGTTTCAGCAGTTATCTTTGATGTGGCACTTTGTCGAAAGCTTTCTGAAAATCTAAGTAGATCCATCGTCTACCCACTTAGTTATATCTTCCAAAAAACATAACATATTTGTTAAGCTTTTAGAAAATCATGTTGAGATGGGTTTATCAAGTTACGTTTAACAAAAAAATCCGCCATATGATCTTTAATTATTAGTTCTAATAATTTGAAAATCACCGATGTTAAACTCACTGATCTGTAGTTCTCCGACTTGTTTCTCGAATCTTTTTTTTTAAAACGGTATAATGTTTGCCTCTGTCCATCCTAAAGGAACAACTCGTTCTTCTAATAACAAATTGAAAATTGTTGCAAGCTATATGCTAATTTGTTCTACAACTTCCAATAGTTATTTGGGTGGAATCCAGGGATTTAGTAGCCTTCATAGCCCTTATTTTCTTAGCTACCATTTCCGGGGTTACAAGTAACTGTCCTGAATAGTCTGATTCCATCCCCTTGAACTTAGCCTTTGGTACTAGCAGTGAACTAATATCTTCCCTGGTAAACACCGAACTAAAATACGCATTCAGGTCTTCTGCCATTAAGAATCCCTCTGATATTATATTTCCAGCACTATCTTCTAGAGGAGCAAGTCACATGTTCTCTCCTAGCCCCCGATAAACAAACAACGACGTCATCCACGTCGCTTAGTGTTTTATATGTCTTTCTCAGAATAGAATCGCCCATGAACACTCTCTCTTTTCTCATTGCCCCTCAATCACTGCCTCAGCGCAGCTCCTTCTCCGGTTTGCATCTGTCTGGTTGTTGTCTTTTCCCCCTGTCGTCTTCTCTCCTGTCACATTCTCTTCCGTTCCATTCTTTCCTGTCGCTTTTTCTCTTGTCATCGTCCGTCCTGTTTATTAATAATGATAATAATGTAATTAGCTATTCAAAATAGTGTATGCCTTTCTACGTAGTCTTTAGAACGACTGTTTCCTCCGTATAATGTATACCAGAATGACTATGTAACTATTATAAAACGTTTCCCATAAGGAGAGAGACAGATAAATGTTAAGTTGCCTTCTACTGCAACATAACTATATATTTACATGTGTGTATGTTTAACCAGTTCGCACTGGTTGATGAGTCAAATTGAAAAGTTATTACGATATTTGGCAGATACTTCTTTGTGTGTAGTCCATACACTCCAAATCGCTTATTCTCACATATTCAATAACATAAACAATACTTTGAATTAGAGTATCCTATCACCTGGTGCCCAAGTATCCTACACTAGACATACGCTATGTGCCCCCTAGCGAATGGGTGAAAGCTAAGGCAGTCAAAAAAAATTATCTGACTAACCTTTAGCTATAATCGTTTCATAATATGTTTATAGGTAGTTTATAAATAATACTGACGCAAAATTATACTTATCTGATCAATATTTCCAGTGCTTTTCCGATTTTTCCTGCATCACAAAATCTCAATGATCCAGTCCCAGGATTTTCCCGCCAAGAAAATGCGAGAGTTCAGTGCTGTATTTGGTAATGTTGTTGAATTAATGAAGCCATATTCTGTTAAAAAAATTGAATGGGACAGGCCGTCTTGTCAACGACTAGTAATCGCTAAAGTGCGGACATATGTAGTCAGTCTCTGGGCAGAGACACTGGTAACGTTAGGAGAAATATATACATGTGAGTCATAGGACGTAGAAGAGTGATGAATTCATAAACATTGCCAGACTTACAAACAGCCATTTCAGAATTGTTATGCTCTGGCTACTACATAAAACGATCGCCACTATTGAATCGAGTTAGAAGAAAGGATCTAATTCAGAAGAAATACAAACAAATCCGGAAAATACCATCGCCGAAATGAACAGACAAGAACTTTGGTTATCCAGGTCTACCTATAACATAATAATTCTACTGTTATTCGTTCTGGGAATTCCGGCGAACATGTTTGTGGTGGCCGTGTACTTTCGAAGGATGACGACATCTATCAGTGCGTATTTGTTCGCGTTGGCCATTGCGGGCACACCGATGTGTTTGTTTTTCATTGGCTTAAGGACAGTGCGTCTTGGAAACATTGGACTACTCATCGGAATCTACGTTTTCAAAGCGTCTGTCATGTTCTCCACGCTGTTGTTGGCATTCATCGCTATCGAACTATGTCTTGCGTATGATGACCGAGAAGGGCTATCGAGTTTTTTGTGGAAATCTGCTCTGCCATGGGGCGATGACACGATGCGCGATGCGACGGGCGAAGCGCGATACGATGTGCGATGCGATGGACGATGCGCGATGCGATACGCGATGCGCGATGCGATGGTATACATTAGAAAGATTCCGTAATGAGCATGCATACGCCGAAAACTAGACTTTGGCAGCCATTTGTATTTTATTAGACACATTTCATTTTGGGGGTGATGGTTGATGACGCTGAATGTACGTATATTGTGCACAAACGATTGTGTTTGCACTGATAAATATTGTCACGGAAGTCTATTGGGCATGAACTTAGCCAAACAAAAATGGTTGCCAGGCAGGTATCCTCTTTGCAAAAAAACTAGACTAGGGGCTGAAATAGGTTACTTTATAACATGAAATATGTACCTATTCAACGGTTCCCAATTTTATTTGTCAAATTGTTTCCATCTCGATATCCCATATGGCAAGTACACTATTTTGTGTGCCTCCAGACACGATGAACCAATCATGGTTACGGCATTTCTCAGTTGAACATTAACCAACAGTTTTGACGCCTATTTGTTTCTATTTATTAATTAATGACATAATATCTGTTCAGAATGCAAACATGTTATTTATGCCTTATATAAAATAAAAGATGAACTTTTAATAATTTATGCTTCTTGATTTACTCCCCGGTCCCCAATGTTTCCATGTCTGTGAAAAACTGACATATATTCCGTGAGACGATCTTCGATATAAATGCAGTGATGTTTAATGACTTAATCTGGGTCTGTCGTAGCACATAAAAGCAGCGTTGCGCCGAAGTAAAGTACGAATAACGGTGTCAATAAATAGGCCCACTCAAATCAGGCTGCCTGCGTCATTGGGCCACGTAATAAACAGCCGTAATTAACAGGCAGTTAACTTGTAGTAGGTCTAGTAGGCCGTACACGGTTCGCGCTGTGCGTCTACAATTCGATTCATTTGTAGTCCGGTGTACTGGTCTGGAAGGAGGTTCCGGTCTGAGAGTAAGTTCCGGTTCCGTTTTGCGTACACACAGTACATGTCAAAGGTTAGCGCCTATTTTTGGCCAGCTTAACACGGTGTTTGCCGAAAGAATGTGTGATCCAATTATTTTATAGTTTACGTTAATGATACGGTTACTTTTGTAATTGTTAGTATACATAACAAAACCTCATAATTAGCATAACTTGTGGTTATTTACCCCCAAAAATTGTGTTTTATTTTGATGTCATTGTCTCAGAGCGTTGACATTGTGTATCTTCGTCACACAGAATAGTTCGTAGTTTTATATTTTTTCTAAATTTGTCCGGGTGGCGGTCTGGGGTCACAATTTTAAAATAGCACTTATCTCCATCAGTTTTGGAAATATGGGGCTGACATTTTGTGTGCAGTCTAGAAGTCCCATTGAGGCACTTCACAATTCGTACGGAGGGTGGAGATCTTGGGGTCACCATTTCCAAACAGTTTTTCCCAACGCAACTCCGAGTAACTCAACAATTCTTTAATAATACATTTATGGAAACGGGTCATGCATTCACGACTTACATAAGTAAACATTTATTATCATGTCAACGTAATTATGTGTGACATAACAGTTCAAATAGTATTATTAAATGAAATACAAAATGCAAAAAAATTATTTATTTACCCAGATCAAAACTAGCCCTTTGTATAATACTGTGATGTTTCATCAGACAAGTGATCAAATGCAATTATTAAAAAATTAAACTATTGTTACAAATAATTATTAACTCATACATAACATTAGCCTTTCTGGTCATACATATTTACGTCACATTATAGGCAATCTAATGTAATGTAAATTAAACTGAGGAGATCCTTATGAAACTAAAGCTGTGATTGTTATTACGTTAAACAAAGTAAAACAACAGGAATACACTAAAATTATTGGCATACATTTACAAAGAACCAAACCACGTAGCCCGTTATATAACGCTGCACTCGCTTGCAATACAACATTGCTACAAATAAAGTATATCATAATATTTAATCAGTAAGTAATATAAAATTCAATTATTCAGAAATAAAACCATTGTCACAAGTAATAATTAATTCATATATATAGCATGACTGTAATAATAATAAAATAATATATTTTTATAGCGCCATAATCACACAGTGTTCTACGGTGCTTTACAATACAATCATAATACCAAACCTGTATAGTTAGATCATTAAAATATTAAGTTAAATATCATAAAAACAATACAACTAAGAATCGTACATTGAATTAAAAAACAATTGAAATATAATGGCATTCCTAAAACATATATAATGAATAAACTCATTTAAATAATAAATTACACTAAGAGCCATCAAATAATAGGCTGACGTGGGATTGAAATAGTAAGATGACAAACTAAAGTATATATTCAGTGACTGCATGTGCCATTACTGTTTCTTGTATTGCAGGAACTCTGCTAATACTGCCTTTCTGAAAGCATCGACGTGGCACTGGCGTATCTTGTGAGGTAGTACTCCAACGCTGATGGCCTTTGCATACTGGAATACAGTTACACATTAAAATATTTCCTTATATAAATAATACATTCATCTGAAAACATATCATCCCTTAATAACATACATAGATACAGGTCACAATTTTCCTTTGCTAATTCTGTGAAGTATAATACTTTATAAAAACCTACTTGGTACTTGGTAGTGTGATAACATGCTCAATGTTACTGTAAGCGAGCTGACAATTAGTGTGTATCATGTGAAGTTTTCATTCCTACATCAGTGAGGGATGTTTTATGTAACCAGCATTGCAAAAAACTTTTCAAATATATAACATAGCAAATGTCACGTAGGAATATGCCAGGAAACAGACTATTGTGCCTCTGTGTATATAGCACCATGTGGAGGATTGGCACATTTGCTGTTTTTTTTCAAATTGGCAGGAATTTATTGTCTTAATATATCCTAAATTACAATTAATGGTAAGACCTAATTGTCTCTCAAATGATGCTCACCATCATTGTGAACACACCACAACTGTGGCTGAGAGGAAGCAGGTTCAAATCCTGCGCGGCAGTGTCAAATTTTGGGAAAGTTCAATTACTCTGCATTGCTTCAGTTCACTCAGCTGCATGACTGAGTACCTGGCTGTAGACAGTGGTGGATATTTGTGTACGAATAATCTTCACGCATTAATCACAGCGTGGCTGAATACTTCCAAGAGAAGTCGAGATGGTGTTCGATTGAACAGGTCTGCCAGGGAGTAAAGTGTAAAACACATCGGCAGTCCGAAGGACTGGATACTGCGCTATATAAGAATTTTTTAACGTATAATTATCTTATTTGTTAAACAATATGGATACCAAGACGCCACATTATGGTATTTATAAAATATAACACAACACAATAATTAAATACCGAGTATAAAATATTGTTCTATGATCAATCACTTTTATTACAACAAAATAACTATATATACTATGAAGATTCCTTCACGTAAAACAATTTGGCATGCTTGCATACCTAAACTTATTTAGTGCAGGAAACATCAAAGAATATTGAAAGCAGGCATGGGAAACTAACTTTGAAAATTATTTAAAATACATCAACTCAGATATTTTCCAGTTAAATTAATTAATATCATACGGTCAATTAAATTAAATTAACCTCCCAATTTTTTTCAATAAAATAAAATTAACAAATAACTTTCATTTAATTAACATTCAATTTAAACTAACTTCAATTAAATTATAAATCAACTTGAACTCACCTGACGATTAATTTTAAGATAAAAAGAACACATTATCCGCTAAAGAGGCTAACTGGAACTAATGTCTGTAACAGGCCAAGCAAGCTAATAAAGCACAATTACATTGTACAAACTTATCTAAAACTTGAAAGTACAATATGAGAATTTAAGTTAAATACTGTATAGCTGGATTGTGTTCACTTTCATATTTTTAACCCAGCCCTGAAGTGCCTTATCACCCACTGGACATTCACAGTTCACCCAGCTCAGTCACTGACTGTCCCTGGCTGGAGATTTGAGATTGTGCAAACAATTGCCTGAACCTAACTAATTGCTTTCATGTCAGTTGGGTCACTGGCTGCTACTAGTGTGCACATAGAATTTACATCTAATGACAACAGGCCTGTGAAAACCACCTGAGGCATAACATTGACTTAGAATCAAGCTTGCATATTATGCATGTGGGTAGTTTTCATCTTACAGCTTGAACCTGGAGCACCAAACGTTTAGGAATTAATATACGACCCCCACAATAGGGTCGTTTCAAGATACTCCATATATTTATATATGGGAGACATCACCAGTACATATCATGTATTTAGATTTTCAGAAAGCTTTCGACAAAGTGCCACATCAACGATTACTACTTAAACTATAGGTCCATGGCATAGGAATTGGTATAATTAACAGGATAAAAAAATGGCTGATTGACAGAAGACAACGGATAGTAGTTGATGGGGAGGATTCAAACTGGAAATCCGTTTTGAGTGGGGTACCTCTGGAATCAATACTGGGACCTATATTATTCTTAATATATATCAACGATTTGGATGATGATATAACAAGAAAGGTGTTGAAATTTTCGGATGATACAAAAGTGTTCAGAAGGATTAAACGTTATGTAGATAGACAGCATTTACAAGATGACCTTGACAGGTTGATCAAATGGTCTGAAAAGGGGCAAATGTGGTTCAATTTTTTGAAATGTATATGCCTCCACACAGGACATGGGAACGAAGATGTACAATATAAATGGGGGGTACTGAATTAAGTACAACTGTAAAAGAAAAGGACTTTGGGTTAACCTAAGGCAGTAGGGGTCTAAATTCTAGTGATAAGGGCCTGAGCAAACTATGCAGAAAATGTCATAATTCACTTGAAAAAATTAGCAGAACAAAATGTCTACCAAGTCAGTATGATACAATTAATTAGTAAATTCCTTACTGTCATGTAACAGTATTCCCACACACTGTCAATAAGCTTATGTGTCACTGTGTCTACTTCTGAGAAAGGAAATATCACTTTATTCATACACAAATACAGTACAGTACAGTGTGACAATAACAATGTAAGTACCTGTGCTAAATGCAATACTAATAGCGAGTGATTGTCCATGATTTATTAATCTATTTCATTCATTAATTGCACTATATATGGTCAAATACATTGGTATTTAGGTTGGTGTACATTTTAGTGGTAGGCCCCTAGGCTAGGCCTATACATTTTTAGGTAAAACGATTGTTTAATAGCGTTAATAATTTCAGCTGAAAGAATATTCAAAAAATATAATTCGCAATTAACTAATTTCAAGTAGCACTTATCGTGGGGGGCAGTGTATTAAGGTTTGGCTCCCATGGGCATGGAATGTAAATTTTTGTGTGACATAAAAGTAATGACAAACTAGCAGTACATTTGGTCATATAAGACTGAAACCATTTGACATCTTAGGTTGAGTGCAATTTGTATTAATATTTGTCAAAGAGTAACCACCAACCTGTAATGACTGTCATGGGTGTCTGTTTTGTCAAAGGAATATTTATTTATGGTTCAGGAAATCAAGAGGTACAACCCACAGAAAGGTAAGAATAATAACCAGTCTAGGTAATAAACGGTGGGCCGGTTAATCGTTTCATAGATATACTTCTGTCAAAAAATTAGGCCCCTATTCTGACACCTATATCATTTAAGAGACCCCAATTAATATACTGGCTTATGGCATAGTATACTATACGCTAGGCTACAGACTATTAGCCTGGCCCTAGGGCTGGACTGTCTACTCACCGTCTACTTGATTGATATTTGCCATGCTGCGTAGCTTTCAAGACAGCATTGCGCATTCGCTTTTCACACACCGAGTGCTTTTTGGTGACTAGGTAATGCCTTATCAAAGTCATGTACCGTCGGTACTCATCTCCTATTTTCTCCAGCTGCATCACAGGTATTTTCTCAACAAAAGATATGTAAACTAGCTGATACTACCTAATGTGCCTGTAGACAGTGGTCACACGCAGATGTACGATCCTGTTCCAAATAGGTCGGTGGAGTAACGGTCGCTACAGCAAACGAAAAATGATTAATTGTATATCTCAGTCACCGAGTGCGTCGAGCAAGGGTCAAAGTTGATCGGTCACCTGAGGTCACGTTGCTCACAGTTGGTCGATTTTGATGTACTGCGGTTGCGCGAGCATGCGCAATACGCAAAACGGAACCGGAACTTACTCTCAGACCGGAACCTCCTTCCAGACCAGTACACCGGGCGTTAGCCAGTGAAGCATGCATTAGGGTCCACACGATGTTTTTTTCATTTTCGTGACCTTCTACACCTCTAGGTCATTAATCCGACGGGTGCCACCCAGACACCCTTGAGCGTTTTTGTTTGAACCCATTAATATGCAAATTTGTCAACGCCATTAAAATAAATACTGTTTACCTGAATATATCGAATAGTAAACATCCAAAACAATCAAAATAAGGTGTCCAAGCGAATGTTTTCATGGTCTCTTGTTATTATTACATTAATGAACAAATTATAGTATGCAAATTTGTCCCATGCATATGCAAATTAGCTCTGACCAGTTACCTTACTCATTATCATCGGAGTCGTCGTCACAGACAAATGCTGCAGCTGCCCAGTTTTGTTCATTCCTGCAGCCCGTTTCTCCCCGACAAGCACAGAAAACTGTGCGTGGTAATTTGGCTAAAGTATACCGACATTGCACTGTGTAGCACGGCTTGTCCGAGGAACATCCACACCGAATCATCTCTAAGATTTCAGATGGTGCAAGGACGACATCGGGCGGCAGCATAACTGGAATTAGTGACTTCATCGCGTGCCCAGCCATACTTTGTTGGATCCAAAGTCGATGATTCCGACTTGACCGCTGACTTCCATATTGCCGTCTGAATATGAGCGCGTCGCACGTTTTGTTCAAAGGCTTCGGTGGTAGGTGGCAGAACCTTCAGGTCTGGCGTTGCTGTGACCTTTGGCTTTCCCATCTTTGACGCCCACACGTCTCTACGAACATTTGACATGCTGTTTTGGGCTTGCTTCTATAACACGCAGCGATAAACCCAGTGGCCTCAGCAACCACCTCATCGATACACATGTCAACGTCACCAAGTTTGTGAAGAGAATGGCCAGCTTCTAGCGCCTTTATAGCTGTGCCTTTCCCTCTGCCCCATAGCTGTGCAACTGTGTCGCATCCGGGGAGAGCGTGTGCAGCTGGTAGTTGTCTAACGACCCTTTCATGTTTACTTGCAGTGGACCCAATATCTATCACGACTCGCTCTGAACTGGTGCTTTCCATTGTCAGACTGCATTGAAGTTGAAGTTCAGTGAAGTGATATACAAGCAAGACAAATACATATGTATCATCACAAAGGACTTTGATGCTTTCCGCTCCGTCTTTGGCAACTTTAGCCACTTGCTGAATCATGATGACACCTGCTTCCTCGTGTGACTTCTTCAGATCGTCACGACGTCTTAGCAACCCTCGACGAATCTCCGTCGGGGAAGATTTCTAGCCTGCAACGTCGAGCCTGTGGTTGTTCGGCTTCCCTTGTTGATTTGCTGCGATCAAACGATAACAAATTATCTCAATCAGCTGTACCTTTTTTTCGGTCGCAGTAAGAACAACCTTCTGGGGTGGCAGCGGGGTCTGCCAGCTCAGCTTGTGGCGTCTGCTAGCTTGTTGTCCAGCTCTCGCTAATCGTGTTCCGCTCTTGATGATAAAATCATAGTATCTGTCGAATACCAAGTATTCGAAACTTCTCTGCCTTCCCAAAGACGTAGCTAGAGAAGCTATCAACAAAGTCTCTGTTAGGCTAGCGAATCACCCAAATGATCGCACAGCCGTCAATGATAGTAACGTCAGGCTGGGGAGCCAGTCTTGATGGGGTTTCTACCTGCAGGTTCTTCTTTAGTGTCGCCTTTGTCTTTGCTATTCTCATATCTCCAGTCTCTGCGAACATTGATGCCGGCACCGGTGCAAGCGCATACTGTAGAATGTCACTGAGTTTGTTGTCACGAGATTGTTGCATTCCTATCACCCTCGGGTAGATTAGGATTGCATAGCATACTGCAGTAGCTCCGACCCGCAAGACTTTCCGTGTCACTGCCATGGTCACGACCTCGTTAGACAAAATAGCATTGAATCCTTCTGGCCAGCTTTCTTCGTAGGAACGCATCTGTCTTCTTATTATTTGCATTTGGCGCATTCACCTTCTCGGGCCCAATTCTACCAGTGACAATGTTGATGACCCTATCCGGATGATCGGCAGGATCGAGAAGATCGATGCAGGACTGGAGATTTTCCCTTATTCTGTTTCTGTCCTCTTCATCCGATCGTATACGAGATGGCTTCTCTTCTTTGTGGGTAGTCACTTTTGTTACCATGTGATCCTCCGACATATATATATAAGATCATGGACAATCTGACTGCACATGTGTATACGGTAGGCCCATTTCTTCAGTGCAGATGGTTTCATTATACTGCCAGTGATTCCATGTGGGCCATGACCGTAGCGCATGAAGGTTGACTCGATATACATATCCGATCAGATGCCGTTCCATAACACTTTCTTGTGTTGCATCACACGCTCTCCCTTCATGAACCGTTCCAGAATATCGCCATGAAGCCTTTCCATCGAGCGTGTGTAGTACAGCCCATACCTAGCGTAGTTTTGGTGTCCGTCGACGAAGAAGTATGGGAGCATTTCTGTCACAGTCCAAAGATGCAACGGCCAGTCGTTCAGCCCGGACGAACACCGTCATGATGAATACCGGCTTCAATAGGTTCTCAACCCATAGCTTTGTGGTCAAGTTCTTTGCCGCATTAGACTCAAGAGTCTTCATCAATTCTTCCTGGGTCTTTGCTTGCGCCAAGTCTGAACGAAGAACCTCCTCTGTCACAAGTCGCAGGGCCCTAAAATTATGTGGAAACTTTTTTCCACCAAGCATATGATTAACACTTCCAAAGGCAGATTTCATCACATCATCGAGATCGCTGTCAGCCATTAGTGTTTCAACACAACCGATGAAACTCATCAACATATGCATGCCACCCAACATGGGTACGAATTGTGAGAATCGCTCGGGATAAACCCAAGTCACATTAACGGCCACTCGGTAGAGCTGTTGGTCATTCGAGAAGATCGTAAGAGTCTGTCCACACTCTTGTGTCAAACGTTGTCCCTCCTCCATTGCTGTCAGCATTGTGTCGGGATCAGCAGGATCCGTGTCTATGAGTGGCGTATAAATGGCCCTCTTTGCAGCCTGGACACTTTGTCCCGTTTCTCTGCAGAGCTTGGTTTTGAAGCCAGCACACTCCGGTACATTCTGTTCAGAATTAAGACACTTCATCAATTCAAAATCAAACTGTCGCGTTCTCGCAAGTTGCACTGCTCGATGAGCCAGTACACGTAGAGGTAGCACTGCCTGATGAGCCAGTACACGTAGAGGTAGCACTTCCTGATGAGCCAGTACGCGTAGAGGTAGCACTGCCCGATGAGCCAGTACACGTAGAGGTAGCACTGCCTGATGAGCCAGTACGCGTAGAGGTAGCACTACCCGATGAGCCAGTACACGTAGAGGTAGCACTGCCTGATGAGCCAGTACACGTATAGGTAGCACTGCCTGATGAGCCAGTACACGTAGAGGTAGCACTGCCTGATGAGCCAGTACACGTAGAGGTAGCACTGCCCGATGAGCCAGTACACGTAGAGGTAGCACTGCCCGATGAGCCAGTACACGTAGAGGTAGCACTGCCCGATGAGCCAGTACACGAGGTAGCACTGCCCGATGAGCCAGTACACGTAGAGGTAGCACTGCCCGATGAGCCAGTACACGTAGAGGTAGCACTGCCCGATGAGCCAGTACACGTAGAGGTAGCACTGCCCGATGAGCCAGTACACGTAGAGGTAGCACTGCCCGATGAGCCAGTACACGTAGAGGTAGCACTGCCCGATGAGCCAGTACACGTAGAGGTAGCACTGCCCGATGAGCCAGTACACGTAGAGGTTGCACTGCCCGATGAGCCAGTACACGTAGAGGTAGCACTGCGATGAGCCAGTACACGTAGAGGTAGCACTACACGCACTGCGATGAGCCAGTACACGTAGAGGTAGCACTGCCTGATGAGCCAGTACACGTAGAGGTAGCACTGCCTGATGAGCCAGTACACGTAGAGGTAGCACTGCCTGATGAGCCAGTACGCGTAGAGGTAGCACTGCCCGATGAGCCAGTACACGTAGAGGTAGCACTGCCCGATGAGCCAGTACACGTAGAGGTAGCACTGCCTGATGAGCCAGCCATGAGCCAGTACACGTAGAGGTAGCACTGCGATGAGCCAGTACACGTAGAGGTAGCACTGCCTGTACACGTAGAGGTTGCACTGCCCGATGAGCCAGTACACGTAGAGGTAGCACTGCGATGAGCCAGTACACGTAGAGGTTGCACTGCCCGATGAGCCAGTACACGTAGAGGTAGCACTGCGATGAGCCAGTACACGTAGAGGTAGCACTGCCTGATGAGCCAGTACACGTAGAGGTAGCACTGCCTGATGAGCCAGTACACGTAGAGGTAGCACTGCCTGATGAGCCAGTACGCGTAGAGGTAGCACTGCCCGATGAGCCAGTACACGTAGAGGTAGCACTGCCCGATGAGCCAGTACACGTAGAGGTAGCACTGCCTGATGAGCCAGTACACGTAGAGGTAGCACTGCCCGATGAGCCAGTACACGTAGAGGTTGCACTGCCCGATGAGCCAGTACACGTAGAGGTAGCACTGCGATGAGCCAGTACACGTAGAGGTAGCACTGCACGCTTGGCTTCCTGAACGGGCATGTCAGGTTTCTTAGGTCCTTCGTACCTGTGAAGTACAATGTCTTCAGCCACAGGTGTCTTTATTTCGTCACGAGTCAGACGCCTGAAGGTGGTTTCTTTCTGATGTGCGTCAGACATTTATTTTACTGTTAGCAGTACTGCAAGAGAACGTGTTGATATAAGTCCGTTCTACCATGAAATGTTTGCGTCAAAGTTATCAGCGACTACCTAAACAAGTCCGCTCCCTGCATCCGCGGGCCCTTTAACGTTGCCTTGAACAGCTGCAGCCTTTGCTGCTGATGCTTTGAACCGCTGTACTTCATCGTATGATCAACTCACACGATAGTCAGTCATCTTCTTTATCAGATTCTTCCGACTAAGCAGCATTTCCAAAGCGATTTGGAGTTTTGTTGGTCGGTTGGTGATATTATTTGTTTTAAAGTTTCCTATCAGAGCTCCTGGAAGTGCATAGTCTAGCTTAATCGGATACTCTTGACAGCAGCGATTGGAGGGTAGAACTTGACTCAAATGCAAAGTCAATGTTAATTCTTTTTTGGTAGTAACCACGCTCTGCTGACAACTGCTTGGATTCCTGAGCAATCTTCCTGTCAATCTGTTCTACTGAAACTTCAGTGGCGTCATCGTCATCCGATGTTAGTAAGTGGATCAAACTTGACGCCCTACTGCGAAACAGGAGTAAACTAGCAATCCCGACTCCCGACATCACCAGAAGATCAGAACCAAGTATACCAGACAATGTGGACACCAGGGTTTGGCGAGAGTAAAGGTTTCCATCATTATTCTGATACATTTGTGCACTTCCATAGACGTGACATATCAGCTTTCATTGATGAAATGGTAGAACCGATCGCCGGTTCAATTTCCTGAGTCTGTTTGTCAGTGTGTGCTGCGGCTGAGACAGAACGGGTCGCCATTAAATTCTTCCTGCATTCGTTATGATACCTCGCGTCGGCGGCATGGAGATCACTTATTGCATCTATTAACCGCATCTTGACCTGGGCCCGAAGTTATAAAGCCGTACTCGGTGCTCGGTGCTCAGAATGTCATGCTCAAGCCTTGCTTTCACACCATGCTCATACTCACGGAGGTTATAACACTTTCTGAGCACGTAATCGTTCTCAGACTTGAGCATGAAACGTCTAAATTCTGAGTATGCTATGGACATGGACCTTGCTCAACGCCGTACTCAAACAAAAGTCGAATTCGTTGTCCAAGTTCGATGTTTGCGAGAAGAAACGCAGCTCGATACCAGCGTCCGAGTCGCTTCCGAGATGTAATCAATCCATTTCAAGAAGTGGAGCAACACGAAATTAGCGAAAGATTCCATGTTATGCCTCAAACTGCGCTATTTACTGAACATTTGTCAAATATAGCGGAAGACACTACGACACAATGTTACAACATTTATGTTTTGGTGGCACCTTTTCGACGGCGGGGACCATTCGTTTACCGCTACTGCTTGGCGATACAATTTCACGATCAACTGCCGAGCAGTTCATACGAAACTATGATGGCCGAGAAGGGCCATCGCGTTTTTGTGTGGAAATCAGTACCGCCATAGGGCGATGACGCGATGCGCGATGCGATGGGCGATGCGAAGGGCGATGCGATGGGCGATGCGATGGATGATGCGCGATGCGATGCGCGATGCGATGTACGATGCGCTATGCGATGGGCGATGCGATGCGATGCGCGATGCGCGATGTGATGCGCGATGCGATGCGCGATGCCATACGCGATGCGCGATGCCATACGCGATGCGCGATGCGATACGCGATCCGCGATGCGATGCGCGATGCAATGGTGTACATTATAAAGGTGCCGTAATGAGCATGCGTACGCCGAAAACGAGAGTTAGGCAGCCATTTGTATGTATTTGTATTAAACACATTTATTTTTGTGTTCAGAGCATGTGATGATGGCTGATGACGCTGACTGTACGTATACGTTTACACATCTAGTTATTGAGCACAAAAGATTATGTGATTGTACTTCTAAATAATGTCTCCGACATCTACTGGGATTGAATTTAGCCAAACAAAAACGGGTGCCAGGCAGGCAGCCTCTTCGCAAAAACTAGACTAGGGACTGAAATAGGTTACTTTATAACATGAAATATGTACAGATTCAACATTTTATTTGTTAAATAATTATTGTTTCCATCTGGATATCCCTGATCGCAAATATAAACACTATTTTGAGTGTCTGCAGACACGATGTACCAGGGATGGTTAAGGTATTTCTCAGTTGAACATTAACCAACAGTTTTGAAGCCTATTTGTTTATATTTATTAATTAATGACATAATATCTGTTCAGAATGCAAACATGTTATGTACGCCATATATAAATTTAAATAAAAAAAATTCATAATTTATGCTTCTTGATTTACTCCTCGGTCCCCAATACTTCCATGTCTGGAAAAAAACTGACACATATTCCGTGAGACGATCTTCGATACAAATGCAGTGATGTTTAATGACTTAAAGGGAATAAAAACATCTATGGCTTGAATTCATATTATAGTACACCCTGCTAACTATGTCCATGTCCACCAAGCCAAAAAAAAAAAAAAATAATGAATTAGAAATTCCAAATTTTATGCTGTGCATCCGGACATTTACGAATATGCATATTTTGGCGCGCTTTTCGGGATACCGAGATGTGACGTCACATATGACCTATAGTCGCATCAGGCCGATCCTTTCCATGCATTCAGAGCATGTTTACAAGGACAGCTTCAGGTCGAAACGAGCGTCATAATTAGCTATTGTGCGATATTCCGATGTAATACAAACACCAGTCATCATAGAAGAACAAGCAGTTATCTTACGGTTCCACATGAATCCAATTTTATGCAAAAAAAATGAATGCAAATGGGCCTATAAGTCGACTAGGTTTCGCCGAGCTTGAGCTCGTTTTTAGAATATTTATATCGGATCAACCAACGGGAGATAATCTACACCAATAAACATACATAACAAACATATATTGTATCCATCTACAGAAAGTAACGTGTGTAAGTGTATAATCTTATAATATCACTCGAATATCGATGTATGAAGGAGGAGTTGTACAAGTTATCATAACAACTTAAATCAGTCAGCGAATTTCTGTCGGTCCTGCTAGCTTAGTTGGTAAAGGCGTTGGTTCCTTGGCATTTATTTTGTAATCGGACGACGCCGGTTCAATCCCGACACCAAACCATTGATTTTCTTCACACTTTTTTTGTTTATGTTTTCACATTGAACCGGCGTCGCCCGATTGCAAAATAAATGCTAAGAAACCAACGCCTTTACCAACTGAGCTAGCAGGACCAACAGAAATTCGCTGACTGATTTAAGTTGTTATGATAAATTGTACAACACCTCCTTCATACATACATATTCTAGTAATATTATGAGATTATACACGTTACTTTCTGTAGCTGGAAACAATATATGTTTGCTACGTATGTATATAGTTGTACATTATCTCCCGTTGGTTGCATTCGATATAATTATTCTGAAAATGAGCCCAAGCTCGGCGAAACCTAGTCGACTTGTACTACAAGTTGTAGGCTCATTCGCATTCATTGTTTTGAATAAAATTGAATTCATGTGGAACCGTAAGATAACTGCTTGTTCCACTATGATGACTAATGTTTGTATTACATCGGAATATTGCACAATAACTCATTCTGACGCTCGTTTCGACCCCAAAACTATCCTTGTAAACATGCTCTGAATGCATAGAAACGGTCGGTCTGCTGCGAGTGTTAGTCATATGTGACGTTACGATACCACGTGATCGCCTAGCTCATTATTTTTTTATTTTCTGCGGGAATCGCTACACAGACGGGTTTAAAATCGAATTTATGCTACAAATGTACTTTTCTGTATTTTTTTAATGTTTTCGAATGTTACATACAATGTTAAACTTTGTGTTCACATGAAAAACGGGTTTTAGCTAATGCCTTGTTTTTATTTCCTTTAATCTGGGTTCCGTAGTAGCACATAAAAGCAGCGTTGCGCCGAAATACAAGTACGAATAACGGGGTGTCAATAAATAAGCCCGCTCAAATCAGGCTACCAGCGCTATTGGCCGAAATTGACAGGAAGTTAACTTGTAGTAGGTCTACTAGGAGGTGCACGGTGCGCGCGGTGCGCGCGGTGCGCGCGGTGCGTCTACATTTCGATTCACTTAGGGGTCATCTCAGAACGTCGATGTCCTATATCAGACGAAATTATTTTCATCTTGCCTCAGCCCCCCCACCCCCTCCCTCAGACTAATTTGTTTAAACATTAATATGATGATACCAGTATAGTTAACAGTGTCGGTCGATGTTCGACGCCAGATGAAACTGCCTCATTAACAAAAATAATTTCGCTTGATATCGGACATCGACGTTCCGAGATGATCCCTTAACAAAAATTAAACTACCCTCTAGGAACAACGATTCGCTACCTCGTCTGTGCATTTTATATGTAGGTTTGGTAAAACAACTAGAGACAATATTATTTTAGTTTACGATTTAGATATTTTATTATAAACTAAAGACACTAAAGTTTAGTAGTGTCTAACTGATTATAGTTATTTATATATATATATATATATTGTTTTATTTATGTAAGGCATAATGAACATGATATGTACACCTATGAAAATATATCATGTCATTAAAGAATAAATAGTCAAGAAATGTATACTTCAAAGCCCACGGTTAATGTTCAACTGAAAAATGCCATCAACATCCCTGTTTTTCAAGTGTGGAGGTACATAAATTATCGTTTATATTTTCGATCAAGGATATTCAGATGAAACCATTCAAAAATGAAATGGGGAGTGGTAGAAGAGGTACACACCTCATGCTATGAAGTAATTCGTGTTTGGTCTCCAGTTTTGGTGAGAGAACCTAGATTACATTCTTTAAAGTGATTTCCCGCATGCCCCCATTTATCTTAGTCTAAACTCAATCGCATTAGGCTTCTATCACAATATTTAGAAGTACAATCACATAATCTTTTGTGCACAATAAATAGATGTGTAATCGTATACGTACACTCAAAGTCATCAACCATGGACACATGCGTTGAACATAAAAGGCATCCAATGTTGCCTAAGGTCACGAATTTGTTCAAGCCCAGACAACAAACCCAAACCCCAAACACTGGCGTCAGAACACGGTGGACATTTGGTGGGTTGAGGCTCTCCAAAACCTCGATTTGCACTCCCCCTCTTGAGGCTCGCCAAAACAGCCACATTAAGGCTCTCCAAAATCACAATTTGCACACCCTTTGAGGCTCGCCAAAATAACTCCATCTTCAGGCTCTTAAAAAACCTCGATTTGCACTCCCCCCGCAATATCTACATTGAGGCTCTCCACAAACATGAATTTGAACTCCTCATATATCCCTGTCTGTCGGGGTGAAACTGGCCTCAATTCCGATGCTCGATTTCTGATTTTTTTATATTTCACTCGTTGATCCTGCACTGCTCTCTCCATCAGACATCTCCATTCCTCTCTATCGTTCACTCTCGTTTTCCACCCTTCTCCCAATCCTTCAAAATCTCTTTTTCCATAGTCTTCCCATCGCAGTCTAGTTCTTCCTCGCCTCCTTTTCCCTTCCAGTCTCTGTGCATCTGCTCTCTTTGCCATCCGTTCTTCTCCCATTTTCACTACAAGTCCTGCCCATCTTAGCTGACTCATGCTTATGCTTGTTCAGAAACAATTGTGTCGACTATTCATATCAAAGACACAATTAACCACCGGCGCAACTACGACCAGACGATGTCAATAAGTAGCATCATTCTAGTCCACTGCTGCAATTTTGAGAGGTGGTGCTGTTCTAGTCATAGCTCTTGACCCAGGGATTATCGTCTCCACAGACGCACCGACTTTGACACATCATGTAATCCACTTGCCAGACAAGAGATACAATTAACCAAAACTGCTACTTAACCCCCACTTTAGTGCATCGGCACTTCCAAGTGTAAATTACAATTTTGATATACTCGTTTGTGCTGAATCATATAGAAAACGACATTGCTCTCTAGTCTAACAAATTCAGTTTTGTTGGAGCCGTGTAACATAGCTGTTAAGGTGTATCAGAATGGGACGAGGAAAGGCGAATGTGTTTTGGAGGAAAATCGTTCAGATGGGACCACATTGATGATATGTTGCAAGACATGTTGTTGTTGCCTATGGAAGTTCCCATAGAAACCAGGAGTATACACCTCAAAAATAAAAATATTGAATGAGTATTTAACAAGATTTAACAAGATTGCCATCCAGAGAATTAACTCTAGATGGCAGGTGGACAAGGAAGCCCTTTGGCTTATCGAGAGTCCAACCCTTTTATCTACATATATCCAGCCCTTCTGAGGTATGTGTCGATTTTATTTTAAAACATATTCACACTACTAGCACCCACACAATCATCAGATAATCTGTTCCATTCATTCACAGTCCTTTGTGAAAATGAGAACTTTCTCACGTCTAATCTACACTGCTCCTTTACTAATGTAACTTCATGTCCTCTAGTCTTTCTATCTTTCTTAACTGAAAAAAACATATTTCTATCAATATTTTCATAACCATTCAATATTTTAAACACTTCTATCTGATCTCCTCTCAATCTCCTGGTCTCTAGTGTTGTTAAACCACATTCTTTTAGGCGTTTTTCATAACTAAGATCCCTCAGTTTTTGTATCATTTTAGTCGCTCTCCTCTGTACTCTTTCTAGCATATATATGTCCTTCTTGTGGTATGGCCTCCACGCTTGTATACAATATTCTAAATGAGGCCTAACTATTGTTTTGTACAGTGGTATTATTAGTTCTTTTTCTTTATATGCTATATTTCGCCTAATCAATCTAAGGATTTGATTTCCCTTTGAAGCTGCAATTCCACACTGCTCTGAAACCTTCATGTCAGCACTAATTGTCAGCCCTAAGTATTTTTCTTTTACAGTAGTACTTAGTACAGTTCCCCCCATTGTATATTCTACATATTCGTTTCCATGTCCTGTGTGGAGGCATTTACATTTCCCAAAATTGAACAACATTTGCCACTTTTAAGACCATTTGATCAACCTGTCAAGATCATCTTGTAAATGCTGTCTATCACCATCACTTTCAATCCTTCTAAACACTTTTGTATCATCTGCAAATTTCAACACCTTGCTAGCTATATCATCGTCCAAATCGTTTATATATATTAAGAATAATATAGGTCCCAGTACTGATCCCTGTGGAACCCCACTCAAAACTGATTTCCAGTTTGAAGCCTCCCCATCAACAACTACCCGTTGTCTTCTGTCAATCAGCCATTTTTCTATCCAGTTAATTATACCATTTCCTATGCCATGGGCTTTTAGTTTAAGCAGTAATCTCTGATGTGGCACTTTGTCGAAAGCTTTTTGAAAATCTAAGTAGATGATATCTACTGGTGATCCATCATCTACCCACTTAGTGATATCTTCCAAAAAACATAACATATTTGTTAAGCATGACCTCTCTTTTAGAAACCCATGTTGAGATGGGTTTATCAAGTTATGTTTAACAAGAAAATCCACCATGTGATCTTTAATTAGTCTTTCTAATAATTTACAAATCACTGATGTTAAACTCACTGGTCTATAGTTCTCTGACTTGTTTCTCGAACCTTTTTTAAATAACGGTATAATGTTTGCTTCTTTCCATTCAAAGGAACCACTCCCTCTTCTAATGACAAGTTGAAAACTGTTGCAAGCGGTATGCAAATTTGTTCTACAATTTCCACTAGTAGTTTGGGTGGAATACCATCCACTCCAGGTGATTTATTTTCCTTCATAGCCCTAATTTTCTTAGCTACCATTTCTGGGGTTACAATTAACTGTCTTAAATAGTCTGATTCTGCCCCTTGAACTTAGCCTCTGGTACTGGCAGTGAACTAGTGTCTTCTCTGGTAAACACTGAACTAAAATACTCATTAAGGTCTTCAGCCATTAAGAATCCTTCTGATATTATATTTCCAGCACTATCTTCTAGAGGACCGACCTTATCCTGAACTTTCTGTTTGCTTCGAACATACGCATAAAAACTCTTGCTGTCATGTTTTATATTACAAGCTAATTTATGTTCATAGCTTCTCTTTGAATTTCTAATTTCAGCTGTAGCTTGGTTTAGTGCTTCTTTATAAATGTTGTAGTCTTCGTCATTGCCAGTACGTCTATATGACTTCCACATCATTTGTTTATACTTAATTTTTCTAATGGCTTCTTTCGATAAGTATTTCTTTCTGGTCCGTTTCCCTTGTTTTTTGAAGGGAACAAATTTATCTACGATGCACTCTATTTCATTCTTTAAGATATTCTAGCATTCTGTTGCTGTCTTATTCTTCAGTGTATTATTCCAGTCTATCTTTGCTAAATATTTCCTCATTTCCTTATATCTTCCTTTGTGGAAATTTCTCCTCAACTGCTTTTTATTATTTCTTTCTGATTTTACTTTGATGGTAAAATGTATCTGGTTGTGATCACTACTTCCCAGAGGCTCACATAATTTAACATTGTCAACTAATTCATTCTGTGAGGACAAAACTAAGTCTAACACATTCTCTCCCCTGGTTGGTTCTAGCACATGTTGAGAAAGGAAACTATCTTGTACTAAAACTAAAAACTTGTGGTCCTCACTACCCATACTCTGTAGAGATTTCCATTTATATGCCCATGGTTAAAATCCCCCATAATAACACAGTCCCGTTTGCTCACTTCCCTTATAGCGTTTTGTATTTTTTCATTCTCTTCTATGCTTATGTTTGGACTTCGATAAACTAATCCAACTGTTAACGTTGAGTTTCCTGTAACTATGTTACACCAAACAGCTTCTTCGCAATCTGCTTCTCTGTCTAATTTAATTTCATAAGCCTGGATAGATTCTTTAATATATAAAATAACTCCACCTCCCCTTCTTCCTATTCTATCTTTCCTAAACATTACATATCCTGTCAGTCCCAATTCGGCATCTGATATATCGGTGGTTGCCCATGATTCGGTTATACCTATTATGTGAGGGTCAATATCTTCTACCATAATGTTTAGTTCATTTCTTTTGTTTACTATACTCCTTGCATTTAAACAAACACATTTATACCCAGCTTCAGAACAGTTTTCCAGACTGTTCTTTGCTGAATTATTTTTGCTGCCTTTATCTATGCCTCCAGTTTCAGGCTTCTCTGCGAGTCCCCCCTGCGAATTTAGTTTAAATAGATGCAACCTGTCCCACTGTCAACAGATCGCAGCAGATTCTCTGAGAATACTGCTGCCCCCTTTCCACTTAGATGGAGGCCATCTCTCATGTACATATCTTCTCTCCCAACAAAGTACCCCCATAAATCTATGAATCCCACGCCCTCTTCCTCACACATCTGCTCAACTAGTGCGTTGATCGCCATCCTCTTACAGTTTCTGTATCTTGCCCCCCTTCCTCCCATTACTGGCAAAATTCCTGAGAGAATAACCTGTTCCACTCTTGTCTTCTTTAGCTTCCTCACTAGATGTCTGTACTTCTGAACTATACCAGTTGTTCCCTCCTTGTCTGCATTGTTTGTCCCAACGTGTACTAGTATAGACCCTCCCTTGCCATGCCCCAATACCTTCTCTACCCTTTCGGTCATATGCTCTATCCTAGCCCCCGGTAGACATACAACAACGTCCTTCCCCTCGCATATAGTCTTGTCTGTTTTTCTCAGAATTGAATCGCCCATAAACACTCTCTCTTTTCTCTTTGCCCCCTCAATCACTGCCTCGGAGTAGCTCCTCCGGTTTGCATATGTCTGGTTGCTGTCTTTTCCTCTTGTCGTCTTCTCTCCTGTCACATTCTCTTCCATTCAATTATTTCCTGTCGCGTTTTCTCTTGTCCCCTTTCCTCCTGTCATCTTCTCTTCTAGCACATTTACTCTCACTTCCTTTCGTCCCTTCTTCTTTCCTCCCATCACATTTTGTTCTCTCCTCTCCCGTCCCTTTTCCCCGGCTACCTCCTTCACTACGGTCACTTTCTCCCCTGTCACCTTCACGCCTGTCATGTTTTCTGTTTTTTGCTGAACACTCTGTCTGTATTGGTTTACATTGGTTTACTATGAAATACTACGAGTCTCAAGGAATCATTTCAATCGACCATTATATTAACATACAATAAGTAATATAGTGTACACACTTCTGAAACACCGTGCTTCTTTGTTCATACTCGTTAAATTCGTTTGCACCGCACATTTTAAGAGAAAGACGCACAAGTAACACTGTCATCCGAGGAAAACCAGACCTGCTGTATTTCTTACCAGATATTTATGGTAACGTAGCATTTAAATTGATGTACATTAATGCTATGCAATTTGCTCACATACGTATAAGGAATTTCAAGTTTACCGTGCATATTTGACGTACATATTTAATAATTGTATTCATCCCAAAGATCCCTAGCGGAGCGATAGAAAACTTTTTTCTGAATCACCACAGTACCATTAAGCAAACCGATGTATGTACATCATTACAGTATGTAAAATAAAGTGAATATAATATGTTATTAAAACATGCAAAATAGGAGTGAGAGTACATTATGAACAATTAGTATACGGTGAGAAAATTATATTTACAAATGAACAGTAAAGTAGAAAATTAGCTTCACCTTATTAAACATAGGATACTATAATATTGTTTTGCAAACAACCTCTGTTTAGTTTTAGATAAAGCTATTGTTCTACAGACAGCATCGATTTAAGCAATGTTTTTAAACACAAACATTAATATTGATAATATAGTTGTTGTCTTCCCTAAGTTTGATTGAAACATTTGTACTGTTATACAATGTATGTTATAACAATTTACTAGCTTGTGTAAAACGCTATATCTACTGTAAACTTCGAAGTCGACAAGGAAGACATCAGACACATGAAGAGGATGTGCAGGAAACCCCGTGATTGAGGCTGTAGCAGCGGTACCACTGAGCTAGTCTTCCATGGACTTGCACCACGCGTCACTGCTGAAACGCAATACATGTCATAAGTGGCGAACTTTAACTCGTAAACATGACACAGATAACAATACAGACTTTTTCATGCGGTATTTCAAATCCGCGTTGGCAATACGATTTTTAAAGAATTTTTTAAATAATCATACATTTAATATGAGCTTTCTTAGCAATTGTTTGTGATCGTTTCAGTCTGTTTAATTACAAATTGGTCGTCTAAAGAAAATGTGTTGGCCGTTACACATGGTAGAATGAGAAACCAATTGTCCTTCCGGTATTTAACGGCAAATCGTTAACCAATAATTATAGGACACGCCATGTGGATCTACTGCATGTACCGATTTCTAAACCAACGTATTATATGAAACCATTAGACGTCGAGGTGTTAAGCTATGGAACTATATAACAACAACAGTGGCTTGTATATATGCACTTGCAACGTCTAATTGTCAAGAGAGTAAATAATGTTAGTGACTTACAGCTGTATATAACTAACATTCATTGTTGCATTAAAATGCGTGTATTCATGACAATAGTATTGCTGTGATTTGTGTTGCTGATTTCTTTTCTTCAATTGCACAATCTGTTTCTTCTTCTTTTTATTACATTATTTTACGTGAGTAGTCTACTAGGTTAATCAGGAGTTACGGTATGAGTATGAGTGATGGAAGTGGAAGGTCAAATATATAGGTCATGGTCAAAAGGTCAATGGTTAATATATAGGTCAATGTCAAAGGTCAAGGTTAAATACAGGTCACTGTATAATGTCAAGTAGCGCCACCTGGCGGATATGTCGTGAACTACAAGTGACGCCACCTGGCGGATAGGTCCTGATCTAAAACAGCGCCCCTAGTGGATATGTCATGAACTATAAATATCGCCACCTGGCAGAATTTTGATGAACAAAATATGGGAGTACTGCCTAAATTCGGGCATCTTATTTATGTTAAGTGGCGCCCCCTGACGGATAGATAATAAATTACAAATACCACCCCTGCCGGAAAAGTCGTGAACTAAATATGGGTCCTGCCTAAATTGGTGCGTCTTTTTTATGAAAATTTGCGCCCTTTGGTGGAAAGGTTACGAACTAAAAAAGAAGTACATATATCCCCCTGACGGATAGTCAGTGAACCAAATAAAAATACTGCTTAAATTCATGCCTCTTGTTACTTTTTACTCTTTTTAGTATAAAATATGTCAAATACGTCATTAAATAGGTCAGTGACGTCGTTAAATAGGCAATTGCGCATGCGCAATGGTACGTTTTCTTATGTCACATGGGTTGTGGACCATTTGTCAGGTATAGCGCCTCCTAGCCTATACATTTGCAACTATAAAATAGGCCCAATACCGAAGAATAGATAGAGAACTAATAAAATTATGTCATTTCTGATTACCATACAGATCTACGACCTTCTCATCACCCTGTTTGTAAATTTTTACCTACCTATGCCTGTTATTAATAGCACACGTGAAGTGATTCTTGAACATGTAACATTCTTTGGGACGTCATTATCAACAAAATCAAGGTCTCCCTATTGTTTAACATGATCAAATGCTATAGTTTTTAATCAATGTATAGTTTCTACATGGGACGTTTGTAAAACACGCGCACTTGGCAAAACAAAAAGCAAACAGATTGGAGAGACGAGATCTGGTTGGAACGATGTCCGTGTTCGCTGTATGCGACATTTGCTCCTCGCAAAGTTCAAGGCGTCAAAGGATTTGCGAGCCGTATTGTTGGCAACCTGAAAGTCTGAACTGGTGGAGCGTGTACCATCGAAAGAGGGCTTTTGGGGACTTGGTCGTGGCTACAAAAATGATCGAAACACTCTCGGAAAACTATTGTGCGATGTCCGCAACAACTACTTGTAGACACTGTGTTGTGTAATATCGACAGTTCATTGCACGACTCTATCAGAGCAGTGACAAAACAATGTTCAGTCTCTGGTTCTTGCAGTATGGAGCGTGACATGTAAATACGTTTGTGTTGTACACGAATAAAATGTGCAAATTTTATCTTGTGTCTTTTTTCATAGTGTAATGCAAAGCATACGTCGGGAACCTAATTCACTGTCTTACACTTCACAAGTAAAGAGACTATCCGTATATCCGCGTAAAACAGATTCGTGTACGATATGGAAGACACAGGAACAGTACCACTGACCAATCTTAACCAAACTAAGACCAACAAATTCCACGAACCAAACTTAGATCAATGAGTTACACAAAATAAACTTAGATCAACGACTTTCATGAACCAAACTTAACCAAACATAGACAGAACCAGATACATTGCACGAGACAATACACGAGACAACGGATGAGATAATAGTTGCCATCTATCGGGTAAAAATTCACTAGTCGGAACATATACTTAGACCTGCGGGTTCCATGAACCAAATTTAGATCAACCAGTTGAATGAACCAAACTTAGACAAGCGAGTTCCACGAACCAAACTTAGATTAGTGACTTCCGTAAAAAAAACACTTAGCCACCTAGTGACTATATATGTCAGTTTGGGGTAACCAGTTCGTATATTGACCTACCAAGAAGCGCCACCTAATAACATATAAGTCTCGACTTTATAAAAATGTCTAAGTCCCTACTATGAAATTTTTTTTAAGTCCCGACAACTACGAAAAATGTCTAAGTCCCGACTAACAAATCACTCCAATCACTCACTCAACTCACTCACTCACTCAAGCACTCACTCACGCACTCACTCACTCACTCACTCACTCAAGTCACTCACTCACTCACGCACGCACGCACGCACTCACTCACTCGCCCATTCACTCAACTCACTCACGCACGCACGCATTCACTCACTCACCCACTCACACACCCATTCACTCACTCATTCACTCACTCAACTCACTCACTCATTCATTCACGCACTCACTCACTCACTCACCCATTCACTCAACTCACTCACTCACGAACGCACTCACTCACTCACCCATTCACTCACTCATTCACTCACTCACGCCCTCCCTTCGTGTCTTTTCCAACATTTTAACTTTTCAACATGTTACCGTGGTAACATTTTCATATTTTAGTGCGTACAATTAAACTCGCCGTTCATTTCATTGCTTACATTTGAATCGTAAACACCTACATCATGAGCTCATCGACTGTTCTACTGGCTTCCAACAAGCCCACGCCGTCACCGTTCCAGTGCCCAGATTGCAAGAGACATTTCTCACGTCTGGACAACTTGAAACGGCACATTACCCGCATTCACGGTGGACGATCGACCAACACCACGTCACTGGATTAACTTGTCTCGGCGCCCGCCATGACATATGTGTCTTTGACCCCATCAACAAGCTCGATATTCCCGTCTCCATCTCAGGTGACCATGGAGCATACAAAGACGATGGCGCTGGTCGATCTCCGTATTTTGCAAAACATCAACCGCAACGTCCTTCACCAGCTAATCCTATCGAAATTGTCTTGCAACGACTCGATGACGAAATGAGACACATATTAGAACGAAGCGATATACACGAGAGGATGTTGTATAACCAGGTTTTGAATCGGTACAACGATCTTTCGGACAAACGTAGGCAAGAACCCCTGCGTGTGACCATCGAAAAAATTCCCACTGAAGGGGAAAACAAAGTACAATCTGCTAACGAAAAGGAAATCATTGAAAACGAGAGCATCGAAAACGAAATCATCGACAGCGTTCCAAAAACTATGAAGCAGAAAGCACGGCGACTCCTCGATAAAATGAAACGCGCCGTCAGGTGGAACGACCATGGCGAGGTGGTATACAGAATCAAGGCAGTTCCCGGGAGTAATATCGTGGACCTTGTGAATGACGTGTTGAGAAAACGGAAGTCGTTTGAACCGGTGGGATTGGAAACCTTCGCTCGTGGTCTCAAGGACGTCAACACGCCAATGGGTTTAGTTGGGAACTCAGATCGTTGGATTTACATGCAGACAGCATCAGTGGACGATGATACATCAAAGGAAACCAGCATTCCGTTTGACAGTGGTCGTTGTCGGCAACGTAGACGACCTGCATCGACGCGGCGCGCAGCTCATTCGGCCACACCTTTGCAAATCACACGTTGGGAACCATATTAGTATTACCGATATATAGTTAAGGTTTACAAGATTTTATATTAGTGACACTTTTTCTTGTGTGTGAATAAAACATTTTTTTGACAAACGCAGATATGGTGTCGACTTTTTTATTGCTTAATTAAGGTTCCCGAAAGTGTTCACAAACGTCTTCGTGGGTACGCCTCGACTTCGGTGCAGCAAGTACACGACACAGTATTGTCCACACACGTTAGACAGCGGGCTTTGATGCGTTCTCTTGTTGAAAGTCCAAGTTTCGCAGTTGCTATGTAGAAAATCCACGAATTCGACGTGTCAAGGTGGCAAACCGTAGGAGTCGAAGTATTCTCCACGTCCGTCTTTTGCAATAAACATGCAGATCCAATGTTGACCCGGTTCATCGCTCGAATGAGTATTGCACACGAAAGCTGCCGGATAAGTCGTCATAGCAGTAGTGGGTAACCCGTCTCGAACAACGGTCCTAGTGTAAGCGTCCGTCGCAAGGAGTATTTCTATATGTGTCGTATCCCCAGTAATCGTAGACAACGTTTCTGTTGCGGTCAATCTCCAAAACCGTCTCGAATTCTCCGTAGACGACGACGTTGATCGTCGAGAGGTTGATTGAAGTGCATCTCGATTCGTAGGTTACCTTTATGTACCAAATTGAAATGGGGCCCGTCACAACAATCTGTTGTGATGTCAAACGCAAACAGGGTGTATCCTTTGCCAAATTCGTCCCGACTGATGTTGTTTCCCTCGTCTTGAAACATCTTTCCCGTTCCAGCAAATAGATTACTGTAACTTCTAACGTAGGCACCATCGTCGAAATTAGGTTGGAGTGGTTTCGCAGGAATGTGTTGCTCGTCGACGTACAATGCAAGAAAGTTCAAGTTGTTGTGTTTTACTTGGAACGGATTCTTGGCGAATGCTCCATTGTAAGCGTCGTTGTTTATAAAACACAAGACTACTCTCTTGGATAAGACACCCAAATAAACGTTTTCGTGAGTGTGCGACATGGCACCTCGCGGTATGTAAAATACCTTACAATCGACTCTTCGCAACGGATACTTGGCCGCTCCCTTTTGTAGCGCTTTGATGTGACCCATCTGTACGACAGGATTCAGTTTAGCTTTTCGTGCAAACAAAATTGCTTCGACTATGCGTACCTTGTAATCGACATTGTCACCACCAGCAGCCATGAGTGCAAAATCATCCATCCTCTGTACTAGTCGAATTTTCACGTCGACCCCGTTCAACAGATAGCGGTCTTGGAAGATGAGGTCGACGAGTAGACGACCCATCATGTCGACGATTCGACTACGGGTAATATAGGTCTTTCTTTTTTAAGACCCTTGTTTGCATCGTTAGTGGCATCCATGTGTCCAGCTGTGTCTTTGTACTACAGGGGAGTTGTCAGTTGACTCTTCTTCGCTTCTGCTCCGTGACTCAGTAACGTTTCTATATACGCTCGATAAGGATAGGTATTCGTGGAAGGTGTGACAAGGGTACCGTTCAAAGACACGTAGACTTTACTAAACAGAGAATACATCCAATTGTTTACTGGCCCAAGAGGTGCAGCTTGATCGATGTCGTCCCCGTTTCCTTTGACTACACGTGCTCGCACCAACAGGTAAGTATTGGCCACGTCCAGGTAATCGTCTCCCGATCAGGGCAATAAGAATTCGATAGGACCACCCGTACCTATCGAGGCGACAGATCGATGCTCGATCCAATGTGCGTGTTCGATACTCGTTTGTGTCGTCGGTAAACTAAACAGGTCCAATTCGTGTTTGACTCCCTCACAAGACAACTGGTTGACAAAAGCCATGACTAGCCGAATATGTCGTCTCGATGCGTCTTCTGTCGTCTGCGTCTCTTGGGGACACTAGCTAGGGTTATCGTCGGCTTGTGTTTTATATTGCGAGGCCCACTGCTTCCCAACACTCTACTGATCATGTCCTTTCCGGTTTCTTTCACACGTCTCTTTGCAGATTATTTAATGCTCTGTCCAGACAACACGTCGCCGGCCACACCCAAACATGTCTTTAACGCTCCTTTTCCCAAAGCGAGTGCCGCCACCGAACAAACTACCTACACCGTGACCTCGTTGCACTCTTGCCCCAACAAACACGGGTAATCCATCACCGACTTGTCTGACGTAATAGTCTTCGAAGGAATGATTACGACTCGTGTTTTAAAAAATGTCGGTTTGCGTCGTTGAAAGTGAAGCGTCGCCGTCACTCTACCTCGCTAGAATGGTACGCGACGTCCCGTGTCGTCTCTTATATCGATCTCGATAGTCGTAAATTCTTTGTGCAAGACGGGAATGTATTGTACATTGTCAACACTTTTTGACACCACGTCTCCGTGATTTCCTTCTATCGGTACAATCCTCAAAAGAGGAACGACGCTGTTTCCGACTACACGTGATTCCACAACGTTGGTGTAGAGGTACAACGAGTAAAAACCCTGCGCCATGTCTACAGTGGAATCGGCTTCTTTGCGGAAGGTGTACTCACCGCTATTTGGCTATCATACACGTTGGCCGACTGCTTGAGACCTATGTCTTTTCCACCTAGCTTCGTATGGGTGTACTCGCGTGTGTCCGTTGCTTTTGGACTGGTGACGATAGACGGATGAAAACCTAGTATGGTCTGCTTGGCGCTCTGGAAAAGTATATTGAACACAGTGTAGGGTGTCATGTGCAAGGTCACCCGCTGAGAGATGTCGCTGTAGCTAAATTTCGCCTTGATTCCGTCCTTTGACATCCTCGCCAGTGCTTTGTTGATGTTGTGTATCAGTATGACCGGGTGGTAGTCATACCCGTGCTCGATTTTGGCACTCTTGTACAGTCCGCTGTGCTACTTTTCATTGAGGTACAACCTATTATCTGCCTCACGAACGTTGTACCAACTGTGCGGGTATTGAATTTCCACAAGTCCGCACTCCCGCTGACCGACGAAACTGATGCGTTGCGGCAAAGCCGTGACATAGTGGGTCAACGTGTTGTCGGGATTTAACTCCACAGATGCGTTGCTGGGCAATGTCAGGTAAAAATCAAACGACATGGTCACCGCGTTTCATAGACGGATTAGGTAACAGGTATCCCAGGCAACTGCTCAATAAAGCCGTCCACAGATTAGAGTTTCCGTCTACGTTAGTCAGGTTGTAGATACTGACCAATATGATGGTGTAGAGTATGACGATTTGGCAGAAGAAGACGATTTCCGATTTCGGGCAAGTATTTCCAAACAACACCCAACGTCTGCTGTTACTTCCGGTATCTGGGAGTTCTGTGTTTTCGAATCGAACGTTCGTCGTACCTTCCATGACACGACTGACGGCTCGATCGGTGTGTACTACTCTTTACACGCGAAGAGCAACGATTTATCCAATCAGCTGTTAAACGAATCGGGATACCCTCCCCACTTGACCAGGACCTGTGTCTTTCTTCTCCGTTTGCGCTGCTGCAACACTTTCTCGATACGATAGAGTTTATCTTTGGCCACAACCACTTTCTGTAGTTCTTATTCGTAAAATGTTCCCTCTATCGGCGAATCTTGATCATCGATCAAACAATAAACAGGCGAGTCGGAACGATGAACTGCTTTGACGGTAAATAAATCGTCACTCCAGTTGGGTAAGTTACCTTTTTTGAATTGTCTTTTGATTGATCACGTTCACGTCAGACGGCGCCATGCCAATACTTCTATGATAACTGTCGTTGTACAAATCGACTAGGTGGTGTAATACGTTCAGGTACTTTACCGTCTGGTTTTTCGTTAAATATCTCCACATACGGGTCTTCAGAATACGATTGAAACGTTCCACGATACACGCCTTGGTCTCTTCGTTGTGCGTCGTAAAATTGTGGATACCTTTCTCTTTCAGAAACTCTTGCAATTGCCTATTCAAAAACTTTTTTCCTTTACCCGTTTGCAATGACAGTGGTCCATCATTGTCCTTTAACAACCGACGAAATGCCGTCGTGAGTGTCGGCCGCGATTTGTTCTTCAAAGGAACGGACAACGCTTTCTTGGAGAACACGTCTATCACGGTCAAAATGAAAGTGTGACCGTCGTTGTACCGTTTCAAACGTGACATGTCTACCAGATCGGCCTGCCATTGTTGATTTATACCACCCACTACGACACGTCTACGCCTGAAACAATAAGTCACCGGTTTCTGTAGGGTGTAAGTGTCTTGTTCCGCCAACCACCTTTTTACTTCTTTCGACGATGTACGTGAAGCGCGACGCAGGGCATCGACGCCTCCGTAACTTCCGGTTAGTTTTGTGTCGTAGTAAATACGTTTCAACGCATCGTGGGAACGCTTCGTCTTCTTACCTACGCGAGGAGACATGTCGTAATAATGCTGGTGTCGTGTCGTGCAAGACTATTAATACGGTTCCCAGCGCAAGTGTTACAACTATGTGGCCGAATGAGCTGCGCGCCGTGACGACACCGGACGTCGTCGATGCTGATGACGACCACTGTCAAACAGACTGCTTTTTTCCTTTGATATATTGTCGTCCTCTGACGCTGTCTGCATGTAAAGCCAGCGATCGGGATTACCCACTAAATCCATGGGCGTGTTCACATCCTTGAGACTACGAGCAAAGGTTTTCCATCCCACCGGTTCAAACGACTTCCGCTTTCTCAACACGTCATTGACGAGGTCCACGATGTTACTTCCGGGAATCGTTACATTTCTGTACATCATCTCGCCACGATCGTGCTTTCTGCTTCATAGCTTTCGGCACGCTGTCGACGATTTCGTTTTCCATCATTTTATTTTCGGTAGGCTGTTGAATTTTGTTTTCGATTTTGCTGGGAAATTTATCGATGGCTACACGCAGCGGTTCCTGCATTCGCTTGTCGGAAAAATCGTTGTACCGACTCAGCATCTGGTTATACAACACAAACTTTTTCCTCTCGTCTATGCCACTTTGTTCTAATATGTGCCGCATTTCGTCATCGAATCGTTGCAAAACACTCCCGATAGGATTGGTCGAAGGACGTTGCGGCTGAATGTTTTCCAAAATACGTGGATCGACCAGCGCCATCTTCTTTGGGTGATCCATGGTCGTGTAGTTACGACTGCAGCAACTTCGTCACCAACGGGGCTAGAAGGGACGTAGCCAAGGGAGCTGATAGGGCCGCAAGGAAACCACCTTTCTGTAGAATACGTTTCTTCTTATGAAGAACGGTTTTCCTGATGATCAAGGATCTGAGGGCCTTCTTGTACCGACCTAGTTTAGTCTCGTGACCTTTCTTTAGTGGTACGTTCCCTTTTAATATGTTCTGTGCACACTCGCACAGACTGTGTACCAGATCGGGTTTTCCCTTGTCGATGATGGCTCTGGCTAAAGCAGGATCTGCTTTAGCGAGGAGACAAAGGCACAACGCGTTTCTCTTCACTCGCGCAGACATGACGAATGACGAGTGTCACGTCCTGTTTCTATTTATATCTTCGGAAGGTAGGCGTACTGAAATTTGTTTAGTTCCTTAACGATATTAGTACGCAGGCGCAAGTGTTCCGGTGTGGCCTGTTTAAGGTCGACGAACAAATATCCGTGTGGTACGGACGTTGCGTTTCTGAAAGCTTCTTGCATGTACTTTATTCGACCCGGATACATCTGTTTGGCCAATTTGACCACTTGTGTGTTGTCGCGAGGGTTCTTGAAGAGTACCATGTACTATGCGTTTATACTTATAGTCCGACTCTCTTTCCCTTTGTGAAATAAATTTTGCATAAATATATTACGGACGTATTGCAATGATGACTCTTCTTCGTAAACAGTTTGGTGACCCTCTCGTCCGTTTCCGACATGAGATCGTCGATAACTACCAAGTTTCTCGTTTTAGGATTGAAAGACGACACATCGGGAAGACCCTCGACAAATTCTATGTTCGGATGTATCGTAGAGAGCGTGAAATACAACGCCTGCCATTCACCGTAACACCACGTGATCTTTTCGGGCGGTGAGTTAACGATTGTGGCAGAATTATGTAGTAAAGAGACAACAAACATCGTTTTACCACAGCCCGTCGGCCCGGCGACGATACAGGTAAACGGATGAACTAACCTCGTGTCCATACTTTACGCAACTGAAAGCGACTATGATGCACGGTACGTATACTTATACTTCGAAAAATAAGTCAATATAAGGTTTGAAAATTTTTATTCGTGTACGGCACAAACGTATTTTACATGTAGCGCTCCATAACTGCAAGAACCAGAGACTATACATTAATACAGAGTCTTGCAAAGTTTAATTGTGTACAAGACAATGCCGTACCTGACTACTTAAGTCTTCCCTGCCATACGGCGAGTAGCCCTTGTGGGTCCAACAAAGTCGGTTCGGATACTTGGTTGCAGTGCTGTTCCAGACAGTCAACCATTCTTTAATCATTGCAGTTGGATTAATGTCTCCAAAGGTCTCATAAAAGCACAAGACAGATTTATTGACAGATTATCCTCCATTACTGCCAGAACAATTTGCTTTAATTTGTTTCGCCACTCCTCTGAAAACGGCTCTTGCAACCAAATCCCGATAGTACACAAGTGGTCGGACGTCAGTTCGGATAGCTTCAAACCTGCGTCTAACAAAACACTCAACCAGTCTTTCATCACTGCAGTTGAATTAATGGCCTCCACAACCTCCTCAAAGTGCATGTAAATTAGAATGTCATCAGGTAACATACAATCGTGATGAAATTTACTAGGATCGTCTATCTCGCAAGATAAATTGTCACATTGGTTGCGTGAGTAGAACTTGCGACATCGTCAGAAGTTGTCACATCGGCCGTGTCAGAGGAAGTTGTCACATCGACAGGGATGGCAGTAGAGAGAGGCTGAAACAGGGACGGAGCTTAGTGTATCACCTCCACGTGAGTGACGTTGTAGTTTGTGTAAGTATCTCGTCGAGTTTTCTTTATAGTGAGAGACACGAGTTTCCGTCAGTGAGTTCAGTTTGTAAGTCTGCATCGTTTCGTCCATAACAGCAAACGTCTCGGCATTCACGTCTACGAGAAGAGCCATACACTGGTCGAATAAAGTCAGCCATATAGATTGTCTCGATAAAGCACATGCGCACCACGAAATGCATGGCAGAGGCAACGTAACCGTGTCCCCTATCGTCGATAATCATACGCTTCTTGCAGTATCTGCACCCGATGTAGAAGGGAGTATGCCGGCATACTTTGTCGATAAGGAGACCTCTGATCTTGATAACGGCGTCGGCGCTTACCGTTTCTTCTAGAGTTGCCACGTCCACTACGTTCACGATCTCTTGTTCCGACGGCCCGGTAGGGCGGTTGGTCACCGGCATGATGGGTCGGCTCGTCGGCTCGTCCTCGTAGCTCGAGTCTGCTGCATGGCGAGGTCGGTATTAGGGTGTCTTCAACATGATGTTAGCCGTGGTGTCGTCGTAATACGAATGACGATCCGATTGGCAAAACACCGCGCTTATATAGTTAGTGAATGTGCCGAAAAGTCACGTGGGCGTGCCGAACGAGCACGGACCTAGGAGTAGAAAATACACATCCACGGTCTTCAGAGTACAAAATTCAAAAGCACGGAACGCAGAGTGGAATGTACACACGCGCGAACTGTAGAGTAGATCATCCTTGCACAGCGAATACCGGTTCAAACCAGGTTGCAACCAGGCAATCAACTGAGGTAAGTACAAACGTCCCAAGTAAAAAATATAGCATTGATTAAAAACTATAGCATTTGATCATGTTAAACGATAGGGAGACTTTGATTTTGTTGATAAAGGCGTCCCAAAGAAAGTTACATGTTCAGGAATCACTTCACGTGTGCTACTAATAACAGGCATAGGTAGAAAACAATTTACAAACAGGGTGATGGGAAGGTCGTAGATCTGTATGGTAATCACAAATAACATAATTTGACTTATTTTATTTGTTCTCTATCTATTCTTCGGTATTGGGCCTATTTTATGGTTGCAAATGTATAGGCTAGGAGGCGCTATACCTGAAAAAATAGTCCACAGCCTATGTGACATAAGAAAACGTACCATTGCGCATCCGCAATGACCTTTTTAACGACGTTACTGACCTATTTAATAACATATTTGACCTATTTTTATAGGAAAAAGAGAAAAAAACAAGAGGCACGAATTTAAGCAGTATTTATATTTGGTTCACTAACTATCCGTCAGGGGGAGATATTTGTACTTCTTTTTCAGTTCGTAACCTTTCCACCAAAGGGCGTCAATTTTCATAAATAAGACGCGCCATTTTAGGCAAGGCCCATATTTAGTTCACGACTTTTCGGGCAGGGGTGGTATTTGTAGTTTATGATCTATCCGTCAGGGGGCGCCACTTGACAAAAATAAAGATGCACGAATTTAGGCAGTACTCCTATGTTTAGTTCATCAAAATTCCAACAGATGTCGCTATTTATAGTTCATGACCTATCCGCTAAGGGAGCTGTTTTAGATCAGGACCTAGCCGCCAGGTGGCGTCATTTGTAGTTCACGATATACCCGCCAGGTGGCGCCACTTGACCTTTGTCTATTATCTATATATTTGACCTTGACCTTTGACCTTGTCACAGTTCATTATTCTGGCTTTCCAAATATGTTTACATTATTTCTATATCTAGAATATAACTAAAGTTATGTTAGACTAAAGACCATGCCTATACGGGAATGAATATGGAGAAATCAAGCATCAAAGTTACTGCAACATATTAAGGTTTATTCGTGTGTTTCTGTCTGTATGTACATGAATAATAACAGCTTCTGGCACAACCACATACGCTACATTTATCTGACACAATATTTGTTGCATGTACTGATAGTTTCAAGACTGGATTCCTGAAGTGCAGTGCTTATATCATTAAATAGTTTATCGATGTCACATGTATGCTGTCTATTTAAGCAATCAATGTTAATGCATGTAAATGATTCTGGGATTACTACTTTGTCCAGATGTACAGCACTACTCTTTCCATATTTTCGGATATTATAATCTGGTGCTTTAGATCATTTAAAAATAGGAAACATTTTATCAGCACACTTTGTCGCAGAGACATTGTCTTGACTTTCTGCAGTTACAAAAGTGCAGAGGTCATACAGGAAGATAATCCGAACTAGGGCATTTATTTAAACTATGTAGATCAGTGATCTTTGAGTGATCACTATGTGAACAAATAAAGTGATCAAACAATGAGGTACAATTGTGTGCATCACTCACACAAGTATACGTACTGCAAATTCGGCCAAATTTTTCATAATCTGAGATTACCAGACCAATAGTGTCACGCATATCAATTAGCTCCGCTTCAAAAGGAGTGTTTAAAGCAGCATTACAATCACCAGCTATTACACTATTGTTGGTGTCTTTTTCCTCTATTATTGAGACAATTTTACCCAAGTAATTACAGAACTCCTCGTAGTTGTCAGGTGATTGGTAAGGTAGGTATACATTTAGGAGAAACAATTTACAATTCTTAGTATCAATGTCAATTCCCAGTAACCTGGCACCTTGAACGTCAACTATTTTGCATGCATGAGATATAGTTTTCCTCCACAGCACACCTACACCGCCATAAGGGCGTCCAACCTGCACCGCCACAAGGGCGTCCAACCTGAAGGTGGAGTAGGTCATTCATAGCACAAACTAGTAACAAGTGTTGGTCACGTGGTGAGAGTGTGACACAGAATGATGTGTGTGTGTGTCAAATTTACGGTTCGCATGTAACTGTGATACCAGTCTCACGATAAACGTGAGTCACCAGGTCTTTCGGCTTTGTTGTTCTAGCAAGTCTGGTGACGAAAACACCCACTTGTGTCCTGATTTTGGGTGAAGCTGTGAGACTGGGCCGTTTTGCTGCACGGAGTTTGGACCTCTTGCCACTCCCGTGCATCATGGCCGAGTCGGGCTGGAAAGTGGGCAGCGGCGTGGAACGGACTTGGTTGTTGTTGGTTTGTCGACGACCTTTCGACACAAAGTCTGCGTAGCTACGGCGATTGGCTTGATTCGTAGCGGACGTCTGCAGGCGGCTGGGTGTGTTCTTGCGCTGACATGGCTTAGGCGGCAGTTTCTCCTGCTGAACACTGGCAAGGAGGATCAGGTCATTATCATCGCTCTCTGGGGTATCTGCCTCACTGTTCATATGGGATATCTCTTTACCAGAAACATCACGGGCAGAGTCAGAAGAAAGATGCTCAGCAACTGACTTGTCCACGGATGATGTAGTTTCCAGACGTTCCTGGCATGCAACGAGTTGTGCCTTCAGAATGGTCTCGTGAGATTCCTGGAGTATAGAGAGGTGTTGTTTCAAGGACTTCATGTCCTTCACGAGTGACGAGACGTCGAAACAATTCCTTGTCAGAGGTGGAAGACGGGATAGCTCCTTAGCGACGTAACAGGGCGCAGACTGGGGCGGCATTTCAAAGAAAATGCTCAAGATGTCTTGGATGTTGTTCAGAGTATTGTCCTTGCCCTTCCGTTTGATCAGCCGCGGAGCGTCACGATTGCAGAACGCAGTTTCAAATAAAGTGTTCTTAGCAGTTGTAATGTCGTCATCGGAATAGAAGTCGGAGTTTAGCTTCACGATCATAACATATGGGAGTGTGTTAATCTTGTCGCCAACGAAAGTAAGAAGCTCATTGACAACTAATTTGTCAGATTCACAGATACAAAGGTTCGCGTTCGCATTATCACTGGGTGCAGATTGTTCAGCCGACGGCGTTGCCATCGTTAATGCACCTGTTGCTCAACGTTGCAGGTGTTGTTAACGTGGGCGATAATAGGTTCACTTGCCGGACAACGTCGACGCGAATGCAAAGTTCACTTCTCACGAAGATAAAACAATGTAGCCAACTATGAAATGAAGATGCTCTATTTCACCACAACTAAATAAAACGTAGTGACTGCAGTGCTCGGGTAAACGTTTGTGAAAATACACCGGAAGTCTAGTTTTGCATGTATGGGAATGAAATGGTGCAGATATGATAGCAGGCCCATTATGGTGGCTTGCAGAGTTACACTTTTTCTCAATTTCACCCGGGGACTCCGTGGGGATGGGAGTATTTGTCGCAAACGGAACGTAAGCGCCGCCTCTCGCAGATCGGGTTTCGGAATGAACGCGTATTTCTGGCAGGTTTGCACAGCAACAAACGCCAGTGTGACATTATATAGCGATATTGTTGCTATCCATCGCCATCATATAAACTCTTTCACCGGGCGGATTTATGATTTAACCAATGAGGGAGAAGCCACCCACCACCACCACTAGAGGCTCATAAAAACGTAAAAAAGCACACCCAGAATGCTGACCAAATAGCTACAACTTGAGGTTCACCAAAATCCTCCAACAGAACAACCTCTAATGTCAAAATAGGGGAACGTGCGCCCGTACACCCAGTACCCGCGCCTGTGTGGTATAGAGATGGATATAACTAGAGAAAAGACAGCCAGACAAACATACATACAGAGAGACAGGCAGGCAGGCAGGC
>CM034532.1:42841755-42947187 GCA_020002185.1 Paraescarpia echinospica | reverse complement strand
CTTGTCTCGGCCATAGTCTCGTGTGATGTGTTATCCGTAGTCTCGTGTGATGTGTTATCCGTAGTCTCGTGACATATCTCGGTCATAGTCTCGGCTCTTGTCTCGTCGGTGCTCTCGTGTGACGTGTCATAGTCTCGTGTGATGTATCTAGTTGATCTAAGTTCAATTCGTTACACGTGTTGGTCAAAGCATAGTGTTTCGTTTGTACCACTAGTTGGTCTGAGTACATTAACATCTCTGTACTGAACTACACAGACATGAGTGGTTAACATATCTGTACTGAACTACACAGAAATAAGTGGCTATCATCTCTACTGAACTACACAGACATAAGTGGCTATCATCTCTACTGAACTAGATATTTTTAGTGTTGGCAGGACTTAGACATTTTTAGTGTTGGTAGGACTTAGACATTTTTAGTGTTGGTAGGACTTAGACATTTTTAGTGTTGGTGGGACTTAGACATTTTTAGTGTTGGTAGGACTTAGACATTTTTAGTGTTGGTACTTAGACATTTTTAGTGTTGGTAGGACTTAGACATTTTTAGTGTTGGTAGGACTTAGACATTTTTAGTGTTGGTAGGACTTAGACATTTTTAGACATTTTTAGTGTTGGTAGGACTTAGACATTTTTAGTGTTGGTAGGACTTAGACATTTTTAGTGTTGGTGGGACTTAGAAATTTTTAGTGTTGGTAGGACTTAGACATTTTTAGTGTTGGTAGGACTTAGACATTTTTAGTGTTGGTAGGACTTAGACATTTTTAGTGTTGGTAGTACTTAGACATTTTTAGTGTTGGTAGGACTTAGAAATTTTTAGTGTTGTGGGACTTAGAAATGTTTAGTGTTGGTAGGACTTAGACATTTTTAGTGTTGGTAGGACTAAGACATTTTTAGTGTTGGTGGGACTTAGACATTTTTAGTGTTGGTAGGACTTAGACATTTTTAGTGTTGGTGGGACTTATATATTTTTAGTGTTGGTAGGCCTTAGACATTTTTAGTGTTGGTGGGACTTAGACATTTTTAGTGTTGTGGGACTTAGACATTTTTAGTGTTGGTCGGACTTAGAAATTTGTAGTGCTGGTAGGACTTAGAAATGTTTAGTGTTGGTAGGACTTAGACATTTTTAGTGTTGATAGGACTTAGACATTTTTAGTGTTGGTAGGACTAAGACATTTTTAGTGTTGGTGGGACTTAGATATTTTTAGTGTTGGTAGGACTTAGACATTTTTAGTGTTGGTGGGACTTAGATATTTTTAGTGTTGGTAGGACTTAGACATTTTTAGTGTTGGTAGGACTTAGACATTTTTAGTGTTGGTAGGACTTAGACATTTTTAGTGTTGGTGGGACTTAGATATTTTTAGTGTTGATAGGACTTAGACATTTTTAGTGTTGGTGGGACTTAGATATTTTTAGTGTTGGTAGGACTTAGACATTTTTAGTGTTGGTAGGACTTAGACATTTTTTGTGTTGGTAGGACTTAGACATTTTTAGTGTTGGTAGGACTTAGACATTTTTTGTGTTGGTGGGACTTAGATATTTTTAGTGTTGGTAGGACTTATACATTTTTAGTGTTGGTGGGACTTAGATATTTTTAGTGTTGGTAGGACTTAGACATTTTTAGTGTTGGTGGGACTTATATATTTTTAGTGTTGGTAGGACTTAGAAATTGTTAGTGTTGGTAGGACTTAGACATTTTTTGTGTTGGAAGGACTTAGAAATTGTTAGTGTTGGTGGGACTTAGAAATGTTTAGTGTTGTGGGACTTATACATTTTTATTGTTGATAGGACTTAGACATTTTTATTGTTGGTAGGACTTAGATATTTTTTGTGTTGGTAGGACTTAGACATTTTTAGTGTTGGTAGGACTAAGACATTTTTAGTGTTGGTGGGACTTAGATGTTTTTAGTGTTGGTAGGACTTAGACATTTTTAGTGTTGATGGGACTTAGATATTTTTAGTGTTGGTAGGACTTAGACATTTTTAGTGTTGGTGGGACTTATATATTTTTAGTGTTGGTAGGACTTAGAAATTTGTAGTGCTGGTAGGATTTAGAAATGTTTAGTGTTGGTAGGACTTAGACATTTTTAGTGTTGGTAGGACTTAGACATTTTTAGTGTTGGTAGGACTTAGATATTTTTAGTGTTGGTAGGACTTAGACATTTTTAGTGTTGGTAGGACTTATACATTTTTAGTGTTGGTGGGACTTAGATATTTTTAGTGTTGGTAGGACTTAGACATTTTTAGTGTTGATGGGACTTAGATATTTTTAGTGTTGGTAGGACTTAGACATTTTTAGTGTTGGTAGGACTAAGACATTTTTAGTGTTGGTGGGACTTAGAAATTGTTAGTGTTGGTAGGACTTAGACATTTTTTGTGTTGGAAGGACTTAGAAATTGTTAGTGTTGGTGGGACTTAGAAATGTTTAGTGTTGATAGGACTTAGACATTTTTAGTGTTGATAGGACTTAGACATTTTTAGTGTTGGTAGGACTTAGATATTTTTAGTGTTGGTAGGACTTAGACATTTTTAGTGTTGTGGGACTTAGAAATTTTGAGTGTTGGTGGGACTTAGAAATGTTTAGTGTTGGTAGGACTTAGACATTTTTAGTGTTGGTGGGACTTAGACATTTTTAATGTTGGTGGGACTTAGATATTTTTAGTGTTGGTAGGACTTAGACATTTTTAGTGTTGGTGGGACTTAGATATTGTTTGTGTTGGTAGGACTTAGACATTTTTAGTGTTGGTGGGACTTAGACATTTTTAGTGTTGGTAGGACTTAGACATTTTTAGTATTGGTAGGACTTAGACATTTTTTGTGGTGGTAGGACTTAGACATTTTTAGTGTTGGTGGGACTTAGATATTTTTAGTGTTGGTCGGACTTAGATATTTTTAGTGTTGGTAGGACTTAGACATTTTTAGCGTTGGTGGGACTTAGATATTTTTAGTGTTGGTAGGACTTAGATATTTTTAGTGTTGGTAGGACTTAGAAATGTTTAGTGTTGGTAGGACTTAGACATTTTTAGTGTTGGTAGGACTTAGAAATGTTTATTGTCTTCAACATGATGATGTTAGGTGTGCTGTCGTCGTGATATCGGATTGTAGAAAATTCAAAAGCACGGACTGCTGAGTAGAATGTACACAAGCGCGGACTGCTGAGTAGTTATTTAGTTCACCACTTATCTAACAGGGGTGCTTTCAGTTGATGATTATATATCCACCAGGTGTTTATGGACGAGAAAAATCAAGAGACACGAATATTTGCAGTACTCATATGTGGTTCGCTCACTTGTCCACTAGGGGATGATGTTTGTAGTTCGTGAGCTATCCGTCAGGGGGCTCTATTGCACGCAAGCGTGCAAGAGACACGAATATTTGCAGTACTAGAACATTTAGTTTACAACTTGTTCACAAGATGACACCACTTGTATAATTGTAGTTCGACCAAAATCCGCTAGACTGCGCTATCTAGTTTTGGCGGGAAATATTTTAGTTCACCAACTATCCGTCAGGGGGGCGCTGTTCTAGTTTTGGCGGGAAATATTTAGTTCACCAACTACCCGCCAGGGGGCGCGATTATATTTTTGGCGGGAAATAATTAGTTCCGAAAAAACCCGCTAGGTGGCGTGCTAATCTAGTTCCGAAAAAATCCGGTAGGGGGCGCCACGTGACCTTGACCATTCACCAAATATCCGTCAGGGGGCGCTTTGATTGTTTTGGCGGGAAATAATTTTTGGCGGGGAATATTTTAGTTTCGAAAAATTCCGCCAGGTGGCGCTATTTTGGTTTTGGCGGGAAATAATTAGTTCACCAACTATCCGCCAGGGGGCGCGATTATATTTTCGGCGGGAAATCAACTATCCGTCAGGGGGCGCTGTTGCGCTGTTTGAGTTCACCAACTATCCGCCAGGGGCGCTATTCTAGTTTTGGAGGGAAATATTTTAGTTCACCAAGTATCCGCCAGGGGCGCTGTCATAGTTTTGGCTGGAAATATTTAGTTCACCAACTATCCGCTAGGTGGCGCTATTTTAGTTCCGGAAAATTCCGGTAGGGGGCACCACGTGACATTGCCATACATCCGGGTCGCGTGACCTTTGACCTTGACCTACATCCGGGTACTTGACCTTGACATACATCCGGGTACTTGACCTTGACCTACATCCGGGTACTTTGCACTTGCACCCATCCGAATCCAACCATGCCCGGTAAGGGACCTCCTTTACTACTGATGTAGTTTCCAGACGTTCCTGGCATGCAACGAGTTGTGCCTTCAGAATGGTCTCGTGAGATTCCTGGAGTATAGAGAGGTGTTGTTTCAAGGACTTCATGTCCTTCACGAGTGACGAGACGTCGAAACAATTCCTTGTCAGAGGTGGAAGACGGGATAGCTCCTTAGCGACGTAACAGGGCGCAGACTGGGGCGGCATTTCAAAGAAAATGCTCAAGATGTCTTGGATGTTGTTCAGAGTATTGTCCTTGCCCTTCCGTTTGATCAGCCGCGGAGCGTCACGATTGCAGAACGCAGTTTCAAATAAAGTGTTCTTAGCAGTTGTAATGTCGTCATCGGAATAGAAGTCGGAGTTTAGCTTCACGATCATAACATATGGGAGTGTGTTAATCTTGTCGCCAACGAAAGTAAGAAGCTCATTGACAACTAATTTGTCAGATTCACAGATACAAAGGTTCGCGTTCGCATTATCACTGGGTGCAGATTGTTCAGCCGACGGCGTTCCCATCGTTAATCCACTAGTTGCTCAACGTTGCAGGTATTGTTAACGTGGGCGATAATAGGTTCACTTGCCAGACACCGTCGACGTGAATGCAAAGTTCCCTTCTCACGAAGATAAAACAATGTAGCCAACTATGAATATATTTCACCACAACTATATAAAACGTAGTGGCTGCAGTGCTCGAGTAAACGTTTGTGTACTTCGGTAAAAACCGACGTTTATGAACAATAACTTCGTGTACGCAGTGTGTGTGAAAATACACCGGAAGTCTAGTTTTGCAAGTATGGGAACGAAATTGTGCAGATGTGATAGCAGGCCCATTATGGTGGCTTGTAGAGTTACACTTTTTCTCAATTTCATCCGGGGGACCCCGTGGGGATGGGAGTCTTTGCGGAACGTAAGCGCCGCCTCTCGCAGATCGGGTTGCGGAATGAACGCGTATTTCTGGCAGGTTTGCACAGCAACAAATGCCAGCGTGACATTATATATAGTGATACTGTTGCTATCCATCGCCATCGTATAAACTTTTTTCACCGGGCGGATTTTTGATTTCACCAATGAGGGAGAAGCCGCCCATCACCACCACTAGAGGCACATAAAAACGTAAAAACGCACACCTGTGAGGCTGACCAAATAGCTACAACTTGAGGTACACCAAAATCCTCCAACAGAACAACCTCTAAGGTCAAAACATGGGAACGTGCGCCCGTACACCCAGTACCCGCACCTGTGTGGTATAGAGATGGATATAACTAGAGAAAAGACAGCCAGACAGACATACATACAGAGAGACAGGCAGGCAGGCGGGCGGGCGGGCGGGCGGGCGGGCGGGCGGGCGGGCGGGCGGGCGGGCGGGCGGGCGGGCGGGCGGGCGGGCGGGCGGGCAGACAGGCAGACTGGCAGGCAGGCAGACTGGCAGGCAGGCAGACTGGCAGGCAGGCAGGCAGACTGGCAGACAGGCAGGCAGGCAGGCAGACATACAGAGAGGCAAATGGAAAGACTCACATATACATATGCACACGTACGCATACACATACGTATACATATATGTATATAATATAATATACCACCGCACCGCCCACCTCTTATATGTAAACACTGTGTGTGTGTGTTTGTGCGTGCATGTGTGTGATGGCAATTTTTTTGTCATATTGAATCAACACAACAAATCGAAAGACTGAAAACACTAAAAGGTGGAACGAAAAATAAACATAAAATATTTGCATTTAAAATAATCAACAATTGCCCATTATTGTGCGAGATAAAGATAGTATTACATATACCATTACGCCTGTTATCGGGTGCGCTGTGAGAGACATATAATATCATATTTCTGTAATAACGCGTTGTTCTGTCTACACAAGGCCATATTTTTGAAGCAAGGAGGCGATGATCTCACATGAACAGGATGCTGTTTGATCGTACCGGGTAAACTATTCGTTGGCTCGATGCATCGCTTGCAATATACAGTTTTCCATTTGTCAGTTTGACTATTAAAATATGTTTATATGATATGTTTATATTTTCATTTGGAAAATAAAGTACAGTATAGTGCAACGAAAACACCATGTGCGCATTAAACAACACATTCGAGTAGACTTGTAAACATGTGCATTGCGTTTCTTTGGTTCACATACTACTATCCTTGCAATCCAAAAATTAATAACTTAAGTAACCTAGAACTATCCGAAACACAGGCGGAAATCCTTAATTTTTTACTACAGTTTATAACGACACCGCAGCTTAATGATGATGAGGACCCACAAGCTTCGATTAAGAGATTCTCTAGACATACTCAACATTGATATGTTTCATGGAACGTTATCTTCAGAATTAAAAGATACTTTCACAGCAAAATCAACTTGAAACTTACTCTAGGTAGAATCGCAGAACGTCGCTCCGGAACATCGGACTAACGAAACTGTAGATGAACGGGTTGACGATAGAGTTGATCGTGTACATCCGTTTGAAGTCACCGGAGATGGAGAGACCGTAGTTCTTCAAGAAGAACGGCAGCCAACAGACGACGAAGACCGCGGTGACGATGAACACAAGAAACGTATCCCGTTGTACCAGTGCAGCCGCCGCCGTCTGGTTTGCCATCGACGGAACAGCTGTGTGCCGATGACCGCGATCGGGTACCGGCAAGACGAACACCTCCAATGCAGTGGCACTTGTTCCGGTAGCGCTTGGTTGAAACAACGAGACGACGCCGTCTGCCCGGGTCTTCATCGTCGCGTTACTGCTGACCCGTTGACGACCAGCTCTACTTCGTTTCAGCAAGATCGCCGCCATGACACTGTATGACGTAACCACGATGATAAAACATACATTCGCGAAACATGTAGTGAAGACCAAATGTACCCGTTCCAGTGCTGGGTCGCAGTCACTATTATGGCATAGCACGTGGCAGTAATTCCAATAATCGCGAGCGCCGTTTTCGCCCGTCTCACATTCACGGTGAACTTGTGAGGTCGCGCCACAGCAAGACAGCGCTCGAATGCGAGGAAAGCTAACAATTGCGTGGAGAATACGACAGACGCCTTGAAAATGTAGACTCCGATGAGTAACCTGATGTTACCAAGATGCACAGTTCTTACTACAGTGTATACCAAACATATTGTTGTATCGGAAATTCCCAATGCAAACATGTACGCCTTGATCGACGTCCTTCGGAAATACACAGCCACCACAAAGACGTTCACTACAATGCCCAGAACAAATACCAATATTATTATTATATTATGTTGAGATGTCGACATACTAAGTGTCTTTCTAATAAAGTCGCTGCTCAGAAACGTTTCCGAATTTGTTACAGTGTCTTCTGAAATTAGTCCATTCTTCGAACGCGAAGCGTTAACCGATTCCATACCGGTGTTCCTCCTTATAACGGTATATGCTACACACAATCATGGAAACAGTTTTGGGGTAGTAAATCGTCCGTCGTCCACCAACTACGAATTCGGCAATCGCAGCAAACTCTCATATTTAGTAATGAACCTAGCAACATGTTTAATGTTCGTTCGCAGCATTATTGTCACATTCCAGAATTCGGTCTCGTGCTAATTGTGACCAACAGAGAAAGCAACGTTCCGAAGACACCGATATACGGTTGTTCATTAGTACCACTTGGCTTTAATGGTCTGGCATCAAGACTATGGAAACATATTCATATCCAGGATTGGCCGGGATGACGGACGCTATATATAATTGCCGGGTCGCGTTTGTCGTCATTCAAACAGTCCGTAAACCTGGTTTTGGGCGCTGCGCCAAGAAACTCTAAGAATTTGCGCGGTACAGCTTCTTGTTGTGCTTATGTAGCTAATGTAATTCACAGGTAACAAGGGCCTATCTACTTGATAGTTTAGACATCAGTCGAACCAGATATTCAGTTAGTTGTTTACCACAAGAATACACGTTAATATTAAACTCGTTCCAGCTGACCATATGATTTATGCCGTCGACAGTTAAGGCATTGCGTGCAGCAGATAATAATTTCCCGATCACCCGAAAGTAACCCAAATATGCCCCCACCCCCGGAGAAAGGCTGACCACTCAATTTATCCGTTCAAAAAGTGACAAACTCCAAATAACTATATCTATGTTTTACATTGACAATTGGAAGATCTGAAGCCAATGGTCTACGGACGCGAATGAAGATAGACAGAGGTGAAAAGGCATTTGCACCTCAAAGGAGATACACTTGCACCTCAAAGGAGATACACTTGCACCTCAAAGGAGATACACTTGCACCTCAAAGGAGATACACTTGCACCTCAAAGGAGATACATTTGCACCTCAAAAGAGATACACTTGCACCTCAAAGGAGATACATTTGCACCTCAAAGGAGATACATTTGCACCTCAAAGGAGATACATTTGCACCTCAAAGGAGATACACTTGCACCTCAAAGGAGATACATTTGCACCTCAAAGGAGATACACTTGCACCTCAAAGGAGATACATTTGCACCTCAAAGGAGATACACTTGCAGCGTCTTTAAGTTGTGCATTAATACATAAGTTCAATTTCACCTCCCTTATTTTATGCAGCAATCTACATTACACCCAACCTGTTCCTCTGGATTATTTGTGTATTTGTGTACAAAGAAACTGGTGTGTTGAGAAATGCATTTATCAGCAACAGGTAGCATGTCACTAACAAGCCAATTTTGCGTTAGCCGACCTCAATACATGAGCATTATTCACGGAGTTTATGGTCATTTGATGATACTACCATTCATTTGTGAATTGTTTTTTTTTTCGTAGATAATCGACATTCCATAATAATACGACATTCGCGGTTATAGCAGTCATCTGCGTTTATGATATATGCATAGGTTTCCGAAAATGTAGAGGCAACCAATGGACCTTTTCAACTGCCTGTTCTTACCTGTTTATTATATCTACTGTGTCATCAGCGTGAATATAAGTACCAGTAATTTCAGTAGTATTCTTGAGTGAATTGAGTAAATTGCCATTTTCGCGTCTGTCTGATTACACGTATTCTTGTTATACAGACCTCGTCGAGAACGAGATGTTGTTTTGTGTACTACAATGACCCTAAGTAGGACACCTTCCAATGATACTTGGCACACAGATCGTACATAATGGCACGTGTAACGTTGTATTTTCCATGCCTTATAATTTTAGTTCCTCAATCGTTATTGTTTTTGTGACTTTCATCATAATTATTATCATGTTTCGTGTCCACTGCTTGTTATATCAACACCTAGTTTCACGTTTGTAAGAACATAAATATTATGCTTGATTCGGTATTGATTTTTGTTTAAATTAGCGATGGATCGAAGCTACAGTAATTCGTAGTCTTCTACGATACGTCCAGTCCTCGACTGTTGCGCCACTGAGCTCAGGTTTCTGGGAAAACACCCTTCTTCTTCTTCAATATTTATAAGGATCTGTGTGTATGGTGTGTGTGTGTGTTTGTGTGTGTGTGTGTGTGTATGTGTGTGTGTGTGTGTGTGTGTGTGTGTGTGTGTGTGTGTGTGTGTGTGTGTGTGTGTGTGTGTGTGTGTGTGTGTGTGTGTGTGTGTGTGTGTGTGTGTGTGTGTGTGTGTGTGTGTAAGTGTGTGTGTGTGTGTGTGTGTGTGTGTGTGTGTGTGTGTGTGTGTGTGTGTGTGTGTGTGTGTGTGTGTGTGTGTGTGTGTGTGTGTGTGTGTGTGTTTGTGAAGGGCGTCCGCATAATTTTTTCCAGGAAGGGGCAAGACATTTTCGTACATAATAAAGCATAGGCATGATCAGGCGTACGCCATGTATTCAATCATTGTACATGCAATGATGAAATGTACATTTCCAATTACTGGCTGAATACAAACTGCAGGAGATGCCTGTCAGACCCAATCACGTCTTTGCGGTCAATCACGTCTTTGAAGATGGAATCCTTTCTCGCCATCACCCTACGGTGCACGCTAAGCAGCCATAAGCCTGACAAGCGTTCAGTAGACATCGTTGAACGAAATCATGTCTTAACTCGCTTAAAGGTGCTACAAGACGGTACAACTTGACAAGTAAACGCTGGAAACGTCAACGCAATAAGCAAGGCTTTACCAACAGCCGACCAGTGATTTTTCTGCGACGTTGTCAACGTTGTATATATCGTTGACTTGATAATAGAGAAAGTCATCACACTTTCATGAAGAAAGAAAAATCACTTTCTCCAAAGACATGCAGTTCTTTGTATTTGAAACCACAAAAAAACCAAACAGCGCCATTGTATCAGAATAGTAATCCGGCAGTATAGGCCCGAAAACCTTGTAGTAGGGTCCGGACAAGGAATTTTTGCAGTTTCTATATCTCTGATGTGTCCTTATAAGGAATCCACGTGATGTCATTCTGGCACTCTTGAGCATTTTTCAAATTAATGTCGCCATTATCAAATATCTATTTGTTGTCAATATTTCAGTATCTATTAACAATAGCACAACAAATGAAGTGTATATGCCCATGTTTTGAAGATATGTGGTACTGGTCAGGATTTTTCCGAAAAGATACAACACTTCATTATTCAAAATATGCAAATTACGTGCTGCCATTTGCAAAATATTTAATGTGGTTAATACCACAGTAAATATGCTAGATAGCAAAACACACGACGTGTCTCTACCTGTGTTTTGGGTGTATACAATATCGCCGAGAGCATTTAGATAATAGTTCTGCAAACTAATGTCCACATAATATGCAAATTTACACCAGCAAATGAGATGTTTTGTCAATATCTTCGAAACTATCTAGGCAGCGTTTCAAATGAGGTGTCTAACCCGATAATAATAATGTCGGGAAATGTTATGGCGCAATCCAAAAGATGACTTGTACGCTGATAGTCAAACATTGTTAACTATTATATAACTGTACCAATGCCATTAACTAAACATCGTGTGTTTCTCAATAATGTTTGAATTATACATTATAGCATCCCAAGCATATATAACATAACTTTATTTTGGTAAAACTGGCGAAATCATGGCATTGTCTTCAAGTGTACCGTTCTCTTCGCTATCTGTCAGAACACCGACACTGTGCAGAATGACAGGGTTTGTCTGATGAATTAATATCGGATTAATTCAAGACTTTCAGAGGGGCACCAGTAACAGAATATGGCAACGTGACTGGTGTGAATGATTTGGGTACGTCATCCCGTGTTCATCCATACTTCGTGACATCCAGTGGTGGAAGTGAGGAATCAAGGGTTGTCTGGCTGTCGATCTGACAAACTTTTTCTTCAAATACTTCTGTCTTAGGTTGAAGTGTCTTTAGTTCTGGTATTGTTGTCATTTTTGCTTTACTAATTTTCGAACTTCCGACAGCAATGAAACCGGTAATATGCGCGATGTTGTTACTGTTGCTGCAAAGTCTGTGAATGCCAGACCAAGATTGGTGTTCTCCAGTGAAAGTCTGCAGGTAACACCGAATTCTGAGTAGTAATGGGGGAGCAGGGCAAACACATCTGCCTCATCGCATATGATGTTGATGCTGTTTGCTCCAGCATAGGCTACTTGTGTCATTAGTTGAACTATCATCACGTGTCCGTTTCTTCGTGTGTTGTTTGAAGATCATTTTGATTTGTTAGAACACCATGGTATAGTTCCACGGGGACAAGGTTCCGAGCAGTCATGACAAGCTTGTATGTGGATTGGTAGTATTGCAGTTTGTTCATTTTCAACAAGCGACCTCCAAATAAAGTCTATCAAATGAACTGTTTTTTTCAATAGCACTCAAGACAACTTTCTGGCGTGGATGTGAAGTTTGAGGATTGACTCTGTGTTGTCCACTTTTGATGTTGAAGCCAGTATCTATTGAATACGGGGTACACATCTCCTTTGGCGGTTTTCTTAAGCAAGTATCAGCAGAGACTGTTTGTGAAGTTTTCCACTGTTCCCTTACCAGGCCAATGTATAATCCACAGGATGGAACATCCATCAATAATCGTCCCTTCTGCTTCACATTTAACCTGGAAGACACATCCACTTGAAATGACTTCTTCAGCATACTGTCTGCAGTTATGATTAGGCTTTCACCATATTCACCAGCCGTTGATGTTGGCACGGGGGAAGTTCGTTGCGCAACACTAGTCTCAGATCAATGTTGCAGCATTGGTACAATCCGAACACTCTCGTGTATGTTAGATTTACGTCGTGGACAGCTTTAGTGCAAATGTTCAGTGTTTTATCTGGAATCCGACATTATAACAGCCCGCTTAGACAAAGTAGCATTAAATCCTGTTGGCCAGCGTCATTCAAATGACTCCAGTTGTCCTTAGGTGATGTCGGCCGCATTATCTGCGTTGACTGTGTGTGGAGTTATTCTGCCGGTAACAATTATTTATGATGACCGTTGAAAGATCAGAAGTATCAAGATGATCGATGCATGCCTGAAGTTGTTCCTTGATCTTTTCTCGCTCTTATTTATCAGAGTATATGGGTGACGCATTATCCTCTTTATTTGTAGTCACACCCGCCTGTTTGTACCCATCCGCCACGTCAGCCAAGTCTTGAACAACTTTGCTGCATACGTGCATGTTCAATGCCCACCGTTTCAGCATGGATGACTTGTGAGTTATTCCTACTAATCAATTTGGGCCGTGTTCGTACCTCGAGAATGTGGTTTCTATGAACATATCAGACCACATGCCATACCACCGTCCTGGTTAATGGCACATCACCTGTCCTCCCTTCATGAATGTTCGTAGATAGAGGATCCATTAACCTTAGGTTTTTAAGCCATATCGGGCGTAGTTGAAGTGGCCAGCAGCAAAGAAGTAGGACAACATATTGTTCACTGCCAGAGATGTAAGGGACAGTCAGCTTCACTATTTCATTACTAAAATACCTTAAAAAATATAAGGTGCTGTTATGCATTGGTACTAGCTTTTGGGATGGTACTGTTTAAATTCATGATCCTGTGACCATAGGGTTAGCTGCTGCTAATTTACATATTAAATGGAAAATGGTTGGCAGGAATACTATGTGAATATTCTCGTCGACATTGTATATCATAAAACCACACGACATGTAAACGAGCTAACACGTATTCCTGTGTAACTGGTACAGAACGCTTAAACATATACCCCTCGACTCCCATGTAACGCATCGACACCCTAACCTGGAGACACACTCGGGCCTCGTAAGCGTAACGTACTTTGTTGATAACGTAACATTTCAATATGTTAACGTGTCGTTCCTTGAAGGTTTGCATATTGTGTGCCAAACTTTCAGGGGTTTATCTACCACCCATCGGAAGACAAGTAACGGTTTTTCGAAATAAGGGGTTATTATCGGTCTGTTGGGTCGTACCGGACGCTAGACGGACGTGATTTAATTGATCACAAATTTACGCGAGATGTGCGGATCGTTTGAGAATAATTTACGTAACTTGCATTTCAAAAAACTCCTCACATTCTCGTCATATTCTGCGTGTAGACCTGTATGTATTAGGACATCCGGAGGATGAGCCTTTTGCTAGTATTACTAACGAAACAAACTATGTATTTAACTAATAATATACTTTTAAAAAGTAGATCAAACATTATGAAAGAAAAAGTAACGTCACGCTGTATATCTGTCGTGTCCTTCAAAAAGTCAAAAAGCTGAATAAGTGGAATAAAAATTTTGAATACAAGAGTTTTTTTTAGTGATCACGATGTTCTCATCTGGTGCTCTGTCATGTTTGCCTTATAATCATCTCAACAGATTCGGCTTGATAAATTATCTTAATGACCGAGCAATAATCGATGGACGCATTGCAATCTCCGGCGTCGTTACTATTGACACGAATGATATAGCTTCAGAGCTGGAAATAACGTTGTTGGCAGTAGAATGCGAAATCAGGTTGGGTACATAATCCGCAATATATTCGGACTTCGTGTCAAGTCTGATGAATAGAACTTCCACTTTTGTCGACAGCACAAGACGACGATAAAAACGTGCGCTGCGGTACTAATTGCAAGTAAGATTTGTTCTTGAAAGGTCAGACAGTATTTGAAAATTGCCTACGTCGCTGGTTGAAACTGTCATTCGCCTTCATGGAATTTTGATGTGACAAACGTTGTTGAAGAAACACATATCGTGTACGAATAATTTGAAACATAGTAAACGCTATGGGGCAGGTTAATGATACGACTTTATACAATCGATCAATCTCGGAACAGACGGTTTCGAGTTCCGACAGAAAACTGTCCAGCATAATAAGCGCATTAAAACCAGGGACTATTCATTTCCCAAACTCTACATACAACCAAATAATGCTTCTACTGTGCATTCTGGGCATGCCAGGAAATCTATTTGTGGTCGTCGTTTACATTCGACGGATGGCGACATCAATTAGGGCGAATATATGTTTCCTCATCGTGATTGCGTCGTAAAGTGGCATGGCGGTGATACTGTTGAAGAAAATGAAGGCTGCTCGCCGTCAGGTCGATGTCGTAGCGATGCAACCGAGAAGTACCGAAATGGTCGCCACTTATTCAACATCGACATCCACTAGTAAGCTTGCGACGACAACGAAGGTACGCATCTCTTCCGCAACGACGGCCAAACCAACGAAGACAGCACAGGCGCAGAGAAGCACATTGGTTCTGCTCGTCGTTACTGTCGTGTTCATCGTCTGCTGATTGCCGATCTTCCTGAAGAACTACGGTCTGCCCATCACCGATAATCTTAAGCGGGTGTTCGTGATTAATTCCGTTGTCAATCCGTTCATCTACAGCTTTCTAAGTCCTATCTTCCGGAATGACGTGCGACTCTTCTTCGGCGAAACGCGCACAAAACTCTGCTCCTGCTGTTAGAGACATGTTTGTCCAACCTTTATTTATGTCATTAATGTTTGGTCAATACGTATGGCACACTAATCCACCTGTATGCAACATTCTTACAGTGTATTTCTCGATGGCTCAACCTTTCCATGAATATGTATAGCGGAAATGATGAGCATATTCAGATATAGTGTAATTTGGACCGTCCATAAACCAAAGGCTTCCTTGTCCACTTACCATCTGTAGTTAATTATCTGGGTGTCAATCTTGCTAAATCGCATTAATTAAATCATGTTAAATTGTTCACAAAGGCTTACTCCCGTCAATAACTCTAAGCGGAAGCTCTACAAATGTAAACTTGTTAAGGGCTACGTTACTGTTTATTGCATTGTCATTCATACGTGTTATAATATGTGTTTATGTGGTCCTGCGGAAACTCGCTTTACTGAGATCCGGCCACAAACGTTCTCTGTTTAGCAACGATGTTTTACCAAAGCGATACGTGTACTGTGTAAAAAGTGTAGTTCTATACTCGTCTGTTAAGCTGAATAATTAGAAATGTGAAGTTATATGTAAAATTTGATGTATATTGCCTGGGCGTTCGATAGTGTTTAGATTGTGTACCTTCACGTGACTATTAGACCTTATTTCCATTAGTATTGGAAGATGCCATCATCGTACCATTTACATGGCATTGGTAGTGTTAAGCTTTGGGTGACTCTTGTGTATGAAGCGGTGGCCGGAGAGTCATGTAACAGATGTTGCTTACATTTTTCATAGGCATTTGCGGTTACACTTATAGTCCATGAGCCAAGCCTGCAAATGTTGAAGTTGACTCTCAAATTGAGGGACTAATTCCCACTATGAATTTCAGTTACACCAATATCTGAGGTGTCCGGAAATGGATGATGGACATTTCAGAAGCGTAGCTTATTACCTTTTTGGACACCATCTTTAAACATGGCTGCCATTTTCAAGTGGAAGTCGAGCTATTCAAAACTCGTGTCCTACAGCCAAAACTACTGATTGGATCTTAAAGTTGTATTAACGAAAGTTGTTCGTAATAAAATGGCGAGTACGGCAATACTCATGTATATAATCTTTCTATTATCATTATTGACAAACATATAGTGGGAAATGTCAAGGAAAATTAAAAAAGCATTTTTTTCCACAATATTTGTTTACTTCAGTTTTGATAATGTTTTAATGACATGGATGATTCACTTTTTACTTTCTTATGAAACTATATGCAATTTGCTACATTTCCGTGATTTTTGATATCTTCTGTACTACTTGTATATGTTGTAGGCGCATCAAAACATAAACGTGCCCCATCTGGTGTCTGAAAACGGGAACATTACCATACAGACTTAATTTCCCTCTTACGGCAAAACGGCGTGGCAGACTTGCCTGAAATTTTATGTGAATACGTAAACGTATATGTGTTACGTACTTGTAATGTCAGACACATAATAATAAGTTATGCACAATTTATTAACCTAATAACTACTTCAGAAACCATGCCAACCATTAGCATATAAATGTTATGTTTAACCGTAAGGTGTATGGGACCAAATAAAAAAGCCGCATTTGCTATGGCTTTGTCTGCCATTAAATGGGAACCACTATTTAGGCTTGAGTCACGTGCAGATCAGTATTTATATTATAAAACTGTTATTTGCAACCTTATGGAAATATGCTTTCCTAGTAAGGTCGTGACGTGGCACACAGCTGATAAACCATGGGTTACGGACTGGTTTAGAGCATTAGTACCTAAACGACAGCGCGCTCACATGAGTGGTGATTTGAACCAAGCAAAACTATTGCGTAATAAAGTTAACCGCGCCGCATCGAGACTTAAGTACAATTTTTACCAAACACAAATTGCAGCACTGAGTGAATTAGTTTGGTGGAAAAATAAGAAAAAATAATGGGACTTAAAATAAATGACAATTCCTGCATACAAGGTCTTGCTAACAAAACAACGAATGGTGATTGTGCGTTACTAGCCAGTAGAATGAACTAGTTTTTTGTATCTGTAAGTGAACATTTACCTCGTTTAAGTAAGGATCACAAAATATTCACAGTAAACGAGGAACTGCCAGATCAGTATGTCATCAGTGTAAAGACTACTTTCAAAGCTTTACAGGATGTTAAGGTGAACAAGGCTACTGGGCCTGATAACATTCCTGCGTGGGTGTTAAGAAATCACGCAAACGTCATCGCTCCTCCATTAACTGCTATCTTTAACAAGTCTCTAAGAGAAGGAGAACTCCCTATGGAATGGAAAATGGCCAACATAATACCGGTACCAAAAACAAACCCACCTGTGTCAATTGAAAAAGATATTAGACCAATTTCACTAACTCCAATAGCTGCTAAGGTGTTTGAATGAATAATAATGAAATGTGTGGATGACACAATTGAAGGAGAAATTGATATTAAGCAATTTGGTGGAATTAGTGGAACTTCCACAACAGACGTTCTTGTCGAAATGGTACACAAATGGTATGAGGCGACTGATAAATTGTATTCTTATGTCCGTGTTGTAATGCTAGATCTTAGCAAAGCGTTTGACCTTATTAATCATCATTTGTTACTAGAAAAGCTACAGTTGTATGGTTTACCTTCACATATTATAAGATGGTTGGCAACATTTGTATTGGACAGAACTCAACAAGTAAAAATAGGAAATGAATATTCGCATTCTGGTCACCCCAATGGGGGAGTACCACAAGGAACACTGTCTGGACCAAACTGTTTTCTAGTTTACATAAATGATTTAGAAACGCCTGTTCCGTTATATAAGTATATTGATGACAGTACATTGTTCGAAATATGCGATAGAAAGGGTGTCTCTGTTATACAAGAATCTGTTGACGTTGCTGCTAGGTGGACAGAACAGAATGATATGAAAATTAAGTCAGGAAAATTAAAAGAGATAATCATCTGTTTTCACAAGACAGCAATTTTCGAAACACTATCCCAAATATAAAGATCGATGGAAAATATGTAATTCAAGTAGACTATGCCAAACTTCTAGGTGTTACAATTTCACAGGATCTGACATAGAATAAGCATGTGGAAAATATTTTGAAAAAGGCCGGTAAACGACTGTACATGTTGTATCAGTTAAAGCGAGTAGGAATTAGCCAGAATGATCCGGCCACTACATATGTCAGTGTTGAGAGACCTGTTTTAGAATATGCATGCCCTGTATAGCTCACTAACTTGCCACAATATTTATCTGACAGTATTGAAATGATACACAAAAGAGCATTAAAGTGTATTTTTCCTGCAATAAGTTACGCTGAGATACTCAGGTATATTAAATTGGAGACATTGAAAGCAAGACGGGACTGCCTTGGTCAAAAATATTTCAATAAGATTAAAGTTAGTACACACAGATTAAACTATCTGCTGCCTGACAAAAAGATTACCAAATATGACATCAGACAGCGTAATGTGTACCCTTTGCCAATAACCCGAACAAACAGATACCGTAACTCCTTTATACCTTGGGTATTACACAACTGCCAATAACGAATGAAGGGCAAAAGGATGGTATTTATACTGTATGACATTTCAGTGTATTAATACTGTATGACGTTTCAATGTATTAGTTGTGTTTTATTGTATACTGTGAATCCAACTCAGTTGAGTTGCTAATAAACTTATGTTATTCTTATTCTTATTCCATTCTAGTTATACAATATAACTTTTATCACTCATTTTTTATAATACACTAACGTCACGGGCGATAATTTCGACGCTAAATGACAAAATTACACATAGCTTCATCTGTAACAAATATGTGATATGCGAAAGTGGGCGTTACTTGTAAGAGTGCGGACATGACCACCGACAGATAGACCTGGTGCATATTAAGCGCTGAGGATTTTCAAACGTCAATAACTTAAAAACTATTCACAATTTCATGCGAATATTTGTAGATGGTATAATTATCTATACGATGATGTAGACAAACATTCAATTCCGCTGCTGGAACTCCATGCACAGCCTTTTGAAATATTGAGCCCCCCCCCAAGTTCTCCACCCCTGGACGAAGTTCGAAAATGTATAAATATACGAACCATCACAATGGGCCCGTTATATCACATGCACAATTTCAATCCGTTAGATGCTAATCTGACGGAGGTCAAAACACAACATACAACACAAGCTCATAGTAACAGATGCCGTTCAATTTCAATATGGAATATCGCTGAGTGACTCCGCTTGCTGATTCAAAGGCTTTGGTATAAGATTAAGATGTGTAACAATGGTACGTTCATCGTGCAACAATCGACAATATGTTGAACATCCACATATTCAGCAACAGGTGGTCAGCCGGATGCGGATTTCCCGGTAACATTGCCGCACGTCGCTCCGGAACATCGGACTGACGAAACTGTAGATGAACGGGTTGACGACAGAGTTGATCGTGTACATCCGTTTCAAGCCATCGGGGATGGAGATACCGTAGTTGTTCAGGAAGAACGGCAGCCAACACACGACGAAGACCGCGGTGACAACAAATAGAACAAGCGTACTTCGCTGTGGAGCCGTCGCCGGGATTACCGTCGACGGAACCTGCGTGTCGCGACGGACATGATCATGTGTCAAGACGAACACCTCCACTGCAGTGAAACGTTTTCCGGAAGTGCATGGTGCAGACGTTAAGTCGACGCCTTTTGCCCGTGTCTGTATCGCGATGGCACCTACCTGGCGACGACCAGCTCTCGTCCGCTTCAGCAAGATCGCCGCCATTACACTGTATGACGTAACCACGATGATAAAACACACATTCGCGAAAATCGTTGTGAGGATGAGATGTACACGTTCGAACGCTAGAACCTGCACCGCGGTTACTGTGACGGCGAAACAGACTGTGATAATTCCAATAACTGCGAGCGACGTTTTTGCATGTCCGACATTCAAAGTGAACTTGTGAGGTTGCGCCACGGCAAGACAGCGCTCGATAGCGAGGAATGCCAGTAATATTGTGGAGAACATGACAGATGCTTTGAAGACGTAGATTCCGATTAGTAGTCCAATTTTTCCAAGACGCACAGTCCTTACGCCAGTGAACAACAAGCATGTCGTTGTGTCGGCAATGGCCAACGCGAACATATACGCCCTGATAGATGTCGTCATCCTTCGAAAGTACACGGCCACCACAAACAAGTTCGCCGGAATTCCCAGAACAAATAACAGTAGAATAAGTATGGTATAGATAGACCTGGATAGCCAAAGTTCTTTTATGATAAATTCACCAAAGGTATTTTCCGAACTTGTTTGTGTTTCTTCTGAATTGGACGCGTTGTTCAAATTCGTAAAATCAGTCGACTCCATAGTGGCGGTCTTTTTGTGTCGTAGTCAGAGCAACACAATTCTGAAATGGTTGTTTGTAGATCCCGCAACGTTTTTTGTATTCAGCACTGGTCTGTGTTCTGTACGAATCGACAACGACATTTTCGTACGCAGCACTAGACGCATTGACGGAAGCTACACATGATCGTACGTATTAACAGCAGGGAGGTAGCAATTTCCTTGCCTTCTGATTTCTTCCGTCCTCTCTCTGGCAGGCAACACCGCTACTTAGAGCAGGTGGTTCCATCTCCTTCATCAATCAGTGCTTCGACAGACAGAGCCGTGAATACATCATCGACATAATCAAATCACTGGTTTTAATTTGTGTCTAGGTTGTATTGCGCTGATGATGTTTCCACGGCTCTGCTCAGGGTTATAAGACAAGCAAATTGAATACATCTTGATGAAGCTGGACACGCACTATATCTATTATTAGGTGATACCAATATTCTTCAAACAAGTAAAATGTTTAGAAAACGTACTAAAATATGTTCTGTCATAGACAGGTATGGAGTTTGTGTTGTAGTTTTGTATTTCACTTCCTTAAATGGTTGTTCATTTCAATTTTACTTAGTTATGTTGTTTAATAAACTGAACCACAACATGTGTAACGATTAGTCAATATACACCAATCTATTTTATTGATGCCGGTGTACATACGTACATACGTGCATACCTACAGACACACACACACACTCACACACACTCACACACACACTCACACACACACTCACACACACACTCACACACTCACACACACACACACACACTCACACACACACACACACACACTCACACACACACTCACATACACACACAAACACACACACACACACACTCACACACACACACAAACACACACACACACACAAACACACAAACACACACACACACACTCAACTCACTCACTCACTTACCCACCCACCCACCCACGCACACCCACACCCATCCACCCTCCCCCCACTCCACCCCACTCCCTCCACACGCACACACATACATATTGTCACGAAAACTGTTTTGTGGTCTCTATTATTGAGAGGAACACTTGAAATAAAATTGTGTAGGGAATAGTTTCTTAATCGTGCAGGCGGATGAATCTGTCGTGACTTTGATTCTAGATGTTCAACTAAACGTGATACTGTTCTTATGTAAGCACAACCAACACAATGATATAATGTCACATAATTTATATATTCTTCTCAAAAATGCATAACAATACATGTAACGTACATTGGATTAAAAGATTCAATCGCGTAGCCATTGATTACACCGTTTATGCTTGAAGTTGAAAGAAGAATTTACTAAAATAGAGGTCACATATATAGATCCATGCGTATAAATGTATAGATAATTTACATGCTAAAGTAAGACAAGTAATGAGTACTAATGTTTATGCAAAGATTAATAATTTTCAATATACCGAATGATTCACCCAGGCGAACGACACATTCGATGTTGTAGTCAGTAGACGACACAGACGACGCCACTATGGTCAATAGGTTTCACTGAAGCTCCGTGCAATTAGACACCGCCAATGCAAAGAGTAGAACGAATTATTGAGGATACTTATCGGGGCCCACGCGCGCACAACAAACCACAAATCAAGCATGGCCGACACATTGAACACGAGGCGCCTGGGCTTGACAGTGTCAGGCGGCACAGCTATCTATAGTCATACATATACTGGCGTGGTTTATTTTCTCCATGTCCGTTTGTTCCTTTTCTACGTGGTGTAGTCGCTTAAATATTTTGGGGGCCGGCGATCTCTAGCAGACCGTCGGGTTTTAACAACACTGTTCTCTTTTACGTCAGGTGTCTCCGGGGATTCATTCACATCGGGGAGTTCATCCACATCGGGGGGTTCGTCCACATCGGGGATTCATCCACATCGGGGGATTCATCCACATCGGGGGGTTCATCCACATTGGGGGATTCATCCACATCGGGGGTTCATCAACGGGTGGCTGTATCGCGGGTTCGGACAAATTTAACGGTACGGGTGGCGGCGGCATCGGGTCCGGCACATCGTCTTGAAGTGAGTCATGTTTGTCGGTCAGCTGCAACTCGAGTGTTTTTTTCGGCAGGGACGTGGTAGCACTCCGTCCGTTTCACTCTGTATAACGTAGCTCTTAGTTGATTCCCGATGAATTTGCGGATATTAATCCAAACACCGTCTACGCTCACAACCAAATATCTGCTCCGTGCACGAGATTTGTTTCGGTCGGCGTGAATGTATACTAGATCTCCGATACCAATGGGTGGTTCGGGGATAATTGTACCACTCGGTGTCTTTGATAGCTCGCTGTGCTTGTGATTGGCGTTGCATAGTTTATCTTGTTCCAGAATGAGATTGCGATCAGACACTGGCATCTGTTCACTGGTGTACTGGTCGCGCTGAGTCAACATCTCACGAGCAGACAAACCTCGGTTGCGTACGCGGGAATTGAGTATTGCAGGTGCGACGGCAAGTGTGACGTGTGTAACGAATCCGCCTCTTGTGTGAGGGACGTTACAGTTGCAACTTTGAGATAGCGTTTAACGTCTTTAGCGTTTGTTATCTTTTTTTATGATCGCGTCCCTTGCGTGAGATGTGCATGCGTACGACGCATGTTTGAACATTCACTTTGAATACCGAGCCACGCTGATCTGCTGGTGAATGGAAGCGCAGCTTTTCCGGACGCTATATCTTGAGCGGTTATACGCTGAACGGACTGAAGCCTGGTATCTGCTGACGACTGACAAGAATGTCGGGTTGACTGAAAATTCGCCGCGGCACAGCTTCTCGTATACCTGTATGCATGGCTTGCTGTCGGTAAGGACAGACGCCTTGTGATTTGACTGTACTATGTAGGGGCTGAAATGTTTGATGGCCGCAGCGATTGACAGGTAACCATGTGACCTGTCGACCGCGTAATTTGGCGCTGAAGAAGCCGGCAAGTTTCAGCTTGCCTTTCTGCATGACATACATTGTGGCTCCTATGCCGCACTATTTCACTGATCCTTCGATTAGGCCAGGCATTGTAGTTATCTTCTGAAGTTTCGTTGGAGTTCTGTGATGGCATTTCACCCGCAGTAAATGTCGTCTGCAAGCTTCGCAATTACGCCTTCCTCCAGAAGATCTCCTAATATCCAACACAGGAGTTCCTCTAACGCGGTTTCGGAGCCAGGCATTCCCATTGCGGAACGAGCGTACACGCGTACCCCACGGAATGGGGTGACGACGCCGCAATACTTCGTGAAGTCGCGTGACAGTGGGATTTGGTAGATTGCGTTGGATAAGTCAGTGGTCGCTATGTATTTCCACTGCGATTTTACGTAGGGTGCTGTCTACGTCTGACATGAGAGCGGGCTGTGGCTTGCTGTAGCGACCAATATATGTGAATGCCGTTACCAGTCTGTAGCCTCCGTTACGTCTCTTGATTAGGAACGATGGGTTGAGATATTCGACTGTGATAGGGACGTCTTCAGAACGGACAAACACGCCCAAACTTGTGTTGGAGTTCAACGAGTTGTTCCCGCGCATACTGCGTCCTTTGCGCTGTGGTGGTTGTGTTGAACCCATGTTCACGTCGGCTTCGAAGGGACCAACATTTCCGTTATAGCCGCAGTAGTTCGGGTCGAACACGTCGTAGTATTTTTCCACGATTGTGCAAAATGCAGATCTCTCATTGGCTGACAGCATTTTGTCTGGGTCGATTTGGATAGTGGCGGAGTGCTTGGCGGAGTGCTTGGTCGACTTGGAACGTATGCTCCCGAAGACGGCAGGTTTGGTGGGAAGTGTGTCTGTGTCGACGTCTGGCACGAATACTTCACGAATTTGGCATACCTGTTCGTTTCGTCTGAGGATGCTTACAGTATTTGTGAGGTTGGCGAAGCGGATCTTACCCGCTATGCTGGCGATGATTGCTGGTTGTGGCCATACTTCAGAGTCACATGCGTATTTACTGATTGGCGCATCAGTGCGTGATTCGAGTGCGATTGTAGCATCGGAGCAACAAACGTCTTTAGGTAGTCACTTCAACAAACTCGCCCGGCCAGACTGTCGTGTTGGTGGGCGGGGCTCATAACACATAAGTGCGTCTAACGGCGTGTTTGTTTAGCGAAGGGTGTGTTGATCCGTATGTGTAGGTGGTGCCGCTGGACAATGTTATGAGGTGACTAAGCCGTTGAACGTGAATATGTTGTTGTCGCGTGTTAGTTCGATAGCCGTTTCGCCAACTATGGTTAACGGTGACGATCCGTCGGCTTGGTGAGCCAAACATACATACATACATACATACATACATACATACATACACATATACATATATGCACACATACATACATATATACACACACATACATACATACATACATACATACATACATACATACATACATACATACTTACATACGCACGCACGCACGCACATACATACATACATACATACATACATACATACATACATACATACATACATACTTACATACGCACGCATGCACGCACGCACGCACGCACGCACGCACACACACACACACACACACACATACATACATACATACATACATACATACATACATACGTACGTACATACATACATACATACATACATGCATATAAAAATATTATGCGCGCGTTAAAGGTTAGCGCCTACTTTCGGCCCGCTTGCATGTGTGCCGAAAGTAAGTTCCAGTTTTAAAGTTGGTGAAAGATTGCCTTATGTGCATGCACGTGCAACACATAAGCGCTTGCTTTCGGGACGCTTAACCACGGTGCGTGCATAATTTGTAAATATTTGCAAAACAAATGTGTGTTTTAATTTATCATTGTCTCATTGTCTCCAGAGCGTGGTATATATTACGGCTTCATCCCACAGAGGCGCAGTCTTCAGCGTTGTTTATACGCACAGCGGGTGTCGTAGTAAACACAAATCTCCGCTAGAATAGAAAATTATGATAAACATATATATTATAAAACAAAAATTTCGCGGGGTATCAATTATTTCACAATCAACGTATTCCTACTTTGTATTGTTAATAACGTATATTTTCACCAGCGATGATAATTGCCGTGCAATAGCATGGAAAACACATCAAGGGCGTGAAGCTCATAGAGGTGAGCTTTGGAAAGGAGTTGTTCTAACAGGAATTCACTGACGACGTGCGAATATTGGTGAACACTCCAGGCAGTGGCTGGAAGGGGGCGATGGAAAAGGCCGTGCGAAGGTGTTAGTCGTGCAATAAAGAGTTAGCGAAAACTGTGGTGTGCCGTGCTATAAAGAAGTTAGCGGAAACTGCGGTGAAGAAAGGTTTGTATTGTGGGACAAACACCTTCTACAACCGCTTCGTTACAAAGGAAACCAAGATGACGGTTGTCCGTGCATTCTTCTCTTCAGTCAAAGCCAGCTGTGGAACCATCAATTCAGGGAACACCACTACACTTCAGCAGTCACATGACCGCTTAGACTATGGTCCCAAGTTGAGGCCAAATGTACATGGGAAACGTATATGACCGGGCAGGACAGCAAAACACATCATAATGCTCAAGGTTCATACTGCTACTGCTGACGCAGCTTCACTGCTGACACAGTCACAACTGACAACACAGCTACCATTAATAACATAACCACCACCGACGTCACATAAAGCGATATTATTGACGATCCTGCTACTGTTCATCCCCTTATGTGAAAGATCAGCAGAAAAAGTTATGCAAATAGACGATGATTCCATTGCTGTAAAGCATAATAACACGTGGTACGTAGAGAAGGTAAAGGACACCATCTTTGTTAAAGACACCAGCGCGAGGCTGGTTCAAATAGGGAAAGTGGGATATAAAGAATAGGAAATGTTATACCAAGTAACATCACAAACCTCTGTCGGCAGCACGTACGACATTCAAGCCAACGAAAAAATTCTGGATGATGATTATATATTTGAACAATAAGTGTTGTTATTCTGGAGGCGCCAGTTGTGTTATATTTGGTCAGTTACACGATTACGTCATGGAATTGTATCAACTCTTCTGCAAGAAAGGTTTCAGCGCGAAAGGCGATATCGGGCGAAACGCATACGTTTTTGTAACTGTTGTGCCAAGACTTATTTCAAAAATTGTATTGTTGTGGTTTCATTGCTAGTATACCCATGATTTACAGTTAAAGCAAACTATTTGAGAACCAGCTATTCTATTTATGCTGGTGGGACTGTTGAGAACATGTTATGTTAATTGTGTTATGGTTAAGTCAGAAACAAAATTGTAAATCAAAATACGTTGTTAAATATGCTTGACCATGTGTTCCCTGTCAAGAAGGTATGAAGTATTCTCAATCAAGCGATGAAATTAATATAAATAAGTCATTAGCTATTCGACAGGTACCCAATATAAACAAATATAAGTGATACCCGCGAAGCACATTTTCCCATTCACCATATTATTAATCTCTTTCTATTTTGTCGTGAATAACAACATTATTTTCTACGCACAACATAAGAAAACGTATAACATTTGACATGGTGTGATGCACGACGTGGAAGGAATGCAAACAAATATTATCAACTTAAACAACAAGAAAACGATTAAACCGTACGTTGACAGCTAATGAATTTACATCACACCTGACGGTTTATGTATTCTATGTACCAGAGAGCCATAAAAAAATAGGTAATGAGAGACACGAGATGTTGCAAGACGGACGGTCTATGTGTTTCGCGTGGTATCACACGAATCGGACATGTAACGTCAAACCTTTCTCTCTGGCAGATTAAGTTGTCCCATGTTTTGTCATCAAATATTCTGTATGTCTACTTTATCATATTAAAAATGAAGATGATATATGAAAGTCGCCAAATCGACAGTGTGTCAAGGTTTCGTGAGAATCGACCACATATGACTTTTAAATGTTAAATTTAAATTTATATATATATATATAAATGTTAAAGTTATATATATATATATTATATAGATATACATAGATAGATAGATAGATAGATAGATAGATAGATATATAGATAGATAGATAGATAGATAGATAGATAGATAGATAGATAGATAGATAGATAGATAGACAGACAGACAGACAGACAGACAGACAGACAGACAGACAGATAGATAGAAGAAGAATAGTGTTTTATTTGACCCATGTGAAGATATACATCAAAGTGTTAAAAGAAAAATAACAAGTCACAATTTGTATGTGTAGAAAATAAATGTACACTTAGTTGGTCGAACAAATTACATTCTTCTAGTGAAGAAAAACAAACACATAATTTAAAACTAAATATACGAAATGTTGTCTGCAAATATTCATGTCAAGCGTGTGCGAGTGCGAGTGCATGTGTGTTTATGTGTATGTGTGCAATATGTGCCTGCATGAGTACATGCATTGTAACCGACTGTCAGTTATTATTTAGTGTGCATATGTAACAGTTTGAGATTGTGCATGTATCTCAATACGTTTGTAGAAAATGTTGTTAAAACATAGTTTGTAAATCCGTATAAGCTATGTGTTGTAAGCTTTTGTTTGATTATATCTGGGATGCTGTTTAATAAATGAGGTAGATTACATCTAAGACATTTCTTTGCGAATTCATGTTTGACTCTGTAAGTATATATTTTATTTTTGATACGTGTGTCATAGCTATGTGTATCATAGTTTGGAATTATGTTCCAATTTTGTAAGTAAATGGCACGTTATTGTGTAAATATGTATAGTAAAATTTTAATTGTCGTAGCTTAAGAAGATCACCTACTTTTAAAATGTTGAGTTTTTATAAAGTGGTTCAGTATGTGAATTATAGTTACTTAGTGTTTTGATTCTCAAAGCTTTCTTTTGAATTATCATTATTTACTTGAATGAAAACCCCATGCCATTATACAATAATTTATATGTGGTAAAACTAATGAGTTATATAACAAAACATGTATTTGTTGAGGTAGGACATGTTTTAATTTATTTATAATGCCAATTTTTTTAGAACAAACATTTGAAATTTTTGCGTTTTCCAGTTTAAATTTGTGTCTAGAATTAAACCTAAGAAATTAAATTCCTGAACATATTCTATATTTATATTTTCTATCTTAATATCAAGTACCTGTATATTTAGGTAATCTTTTTGAAAAGTCATATATTTAGATTTCGTTATGTTTAATGATAATTTTTTTATTTCGAGCCATTCGTTTTTTATGTAGTTCTTTATTTATTAACACTATATTTTCGTTGAGTACAATATTTCTGAAGGTATTTTTAATACTTGATAAAGTTGTGTCATCAGCATACATAATAAAATCAAATAGTGAACTGGCTTGTGCAAAGTCATTCATGTAAATAATAAATAGTAAAGGTCCAAGAATTGAGCCCTGAGGCACACCAGTTGTTATTGATAATATGTTTGACTTCGTGTTTATATTTCTGTATACTGTTTACGATTGGTGAGATAGCTAGATAGATAGCTAGATATATATATATATATATAGATATATAGATAGATAGATAGATAGATAGATAGATAGATAGATAGATAAATAAAATTAATTTTCCTGCCCAAATTTTAATTGTACTTTACTGTTATTTAGGATTGTTTCTATATTTTGTCTACTTCTGTGTAATTATATACTTCTGTGTAATTATTGCATCATACCAATGATAATTTGATTTACATTCTAATCACACTCATACACATGTTAGAAAATTAAAATAAGGCATTTACATTGTTGACACTATTATGTAGTATTAGTTTTGTTAGATCTATTAGCACTGTTATATGTGCACTGTTATATGTGTTGTTTGTAAATGGTAGCATTAACTATGACTACTACAGGTAGCTCTAACTATGACTAGTACTACTAGACCACAATCACTATGTATTCATAGAGACATAGGGAGGCCTGTACGATAGCGATCTCTCAGGTCTTAGTGCAGGCCTCCCTGGATCATCCAAACTGCAAAATATGTACAAACTGTTTCTTTTACTATGTATGTATGATGATCTAAAAAAATAAACTTCACTTCGCTTCACTTCACTTCACTCCATGAAACCATGTATTTCGTTGCCACAGAGTAACGGCATGCCTGTAGTACCTATGGCAACGAAATACTCTGCTCCAAATGACGTGGTCAATAATCAGCTCATCTAACAGAAAGGACAAAGAAACATAGTAGGTTATCATCACCGTGAAGCAACGACTGGTTGAAGAAACTACATGGTTTCATGACGCACCGAGGAAGCAACGTTCATAAACCTTTGAAACTACACAATATACAAAACACTACCAGAAACCTGTTAAAGCAATAGGTCAACGGTGTCACTACTGGACGAATAGTGGAAATTGTGAATGCCATATAGCCACATTTGGAGGTGACATGAACTCGACACCAAATGAATAGTTGCCCAGTGTCTTGGAAAGGTTGGACTTCGTACATCCTGGGAACTTCGAGAAACAATCCGAAAGACTTACACAACATGCGAATGATAACCTGCAAGTTGTTCAGTCACAGCGATCGTGAGTGACGTGCCGCATTTGGAAACATGGCCGCAAATTGTCGTTTCTCAGTTTACTAAACAATTTGTTTAATTTACCTATTCTACGAACAATAGTATTTGTTGATGTATGCATACATGAAGAGTACCATCATTACGGGTCATGTCAGCTCCACTGCATGGAAGAGCCGATACGTTTTGGGCGGTAGGTATCATTGGCAATATTCGAAGCGGACGCTTACTTGTTTTATCGCTCATACCATGTATTGTTAATGTTATGCCCATACAGTGAATGTAAGTTCCTTATTATGAATTTAATGATTGTGTAATATTATAATTACAATGGTTGCATATCTACTTTTATTAATAATAAAATTGTCATGCGATATATTTTTGGAAAGCTTATTGCTTCCGGGTCAAAACATGATACGATATGGAGCTGTTACACTGTATAGTAAGTGTGGAGCAAAGGTCAAACAAGGTCACCATGAAATTATGAATATCCGAACTTTTGTAATACCGCGAACGTCATTAAGTTACAATAACTCTGTATCGACTTCAGTTGTATGGACATGTTACATACTCGCGCGGTGACCAAACAGTGTCACCGTCAAGCGATAAACGTTCGAAATTGCACCATCCCGCAAAAGGTTTTGTAATACCAATGGTGGCTTATAGCCTATCTACGTTATCTACTTGCTCATGACCATGTGATATAGATTTTGAAAGCCTACTGTCTATACAGGATACCACGGGGAGCAATCAAGTGGTGCAGTAAATGTGGAGTGAAGGTCAAGCAAGGTCATCACCAAATGATGAGTATTCAAAATTCCGCAAATGTTTACAATGTTTGCATAATGATCTACTTTGTTTACCTACACTAGGCCATGTTATACATTTATGCGTATTGCATCCCCGTCAAAATTATTGGCATGAAATAATAAAGTGGTAGTCTAACTGCGGAGTGAAGGGTGAACAAGGTCACCATCAAAAGATGCATGCATTTTCGAAATTATGCCATTCCGCAGGTTGTAGGTGATGTTATACTTCTACGGCATTTATGCATCACCCATGGGATGAGAAATTAGATGTTGGTGGATGCCACCCCCAATTTTGAATTGGAATGTCATATTGAGGGTCACAAACTCAATATTATGTCAAAATATTTGTACTAATTAACTGATTTGTTCTTGTGCACATGACAGCCTCTTCTGGTCCTATGTCCACCGCCAACCATCTTTATTGTTACACTATAGGCTGTGAATACTGCTAAAGAGCATCCGGGGTTATTGGAATATCTTATTGATATTATTCCTTTGACAGAATATCTTTCTCATTGCCTCGATAACGGACACCACACACGCTGCAACTCTATTTACAGAGGGCAATGGTGATGCGTTCCAAGAGTTGAAGTGTCGCGAATCCAGATCCAAATGGGTGTGTGAATGCTACGGTTCCTTCATGGTATGAAATTTGGGTGTCCCAAGCTATTGATAACTGGTAATGACGTGGACTTTTCCCAGAGCATGATGGATGCCGTTGCCATTAAGATGAATAACGTTATTGCCTGTCCAAAAGCCTATCCAAATGTATGCAGCTGAATATAAACTTGACAAACTCATACCTCCTAACGATCGGAAACACATTGCGAATCATGCATGGCTTTGAACCCTTTTCCACAATGCATTTTCCACAAGGATCAACAATTGCGTGCAAGGTTCTTCAAGGTCTTCTTGGATGTAGCATGTCATAGTTGCACCTAGTGACGACAGCTGAGGTGTCTGAAGTGTCAAACACTTCCTTTCAACCTAGATAGTGGAGCTTTGCAACCTTAATGGAGAAAAATGCAAATAGCTCTTGTATCGCGATGGAAGTATTTCCAGTTTATTGGCACATTGTTGTCCAAAGTTAGTTTCCTCAGAATCCCGTTACCACGCTTCTCTCTTGTGGATTATTTGATCCTGCTGGCGTGGTACATGTCCCGGACGACGCCAATACAGTTGGAGTTAACTAAGTGCGTCATGATGTAAGGAACTACAACAATGTCTGCATACTCATCAAACGTGGTGATGTTGGTTGATGCATCTTTTAACGGTGATGCTGGTTGATCCTTTTAACGGGGAGACAATAAACTTTCCAAAAATATATGACATCCCCTTTTTATTTTTAAATAACGTATATATGCAACCATTGTAATTTTAATATGGAAGCGCCCAATTTCTAAAATTTATCATTTGACGGTGACCTTGTTTGATCTTGGTGTCACGCTTACTGCATCACTTAGCAGTTCTAAGGGAGAGGCCTCGTTGTGATGGGGATATATATAAGACAACCTTTTGCCAGAAATCGCAATCTCAATCGCTCACCCGTCTAATTGACGTAACCAGCAACAGCGGTTGCTGGGTTGAAATTTCTTCCCGATACATACAAAACTAATGGAGATGTGGGTGCCGAAACAAACAGAGAACGAACTGTTTTATAATATAGAAATGTCGTATTCCTAGTTATCCAATATAACTTTTGACACTCACTTGTTATAATACACTGACTTGACGGGCGATAATTTCGACGCTAAATGACAAAATGACACACACCTCCATTTGTTGAAAATATATGAAATGCGAAAGACGGTAGGCAGGTAGACCTGGTGCATGTAAGCGCTGGAGATTGTCAAACGTCAATAACTTAAAAACTATTCAAAATGTCTGTATACATCCAGCGACGTATTTGTAGAAGGCATAATTATCTTTACGATGATATAGAAAAACATTAAGTTTCGCGGCTTGAACAAGTTCTCCACCCCCGGACGAATTTCGAAAATGTCTCAATTTACGAACCGTCTCGATGGGCCCGGTAGATCACCGTAGATGCAAAATGTCAGCCCGATTCATGCAAAACTGGCGGAGATGTGAGGGCAAAAACAAACATACAACGAACTGTTTTATAATATAGACGGTGTCATACCACTTCACCTCGCCTATTCATTTTGAATGTAAGACATACTTCTCGGTGTTTCTTGCGCAGTGACCGTTGCCTCCAAAACGGGAATTCTCATTCATCCACAACACAGAATATAGCACCAGGTCATAGTAACAGATGCCGCTCACATTCAATATGGAATATCGCTGAGTGACTCCGCTGATTCAAAGGCTTTGATATAAGATTTAAAAATGTAAGTGTAACATTGTTACGTTCATCGAGCAACAATCGACAATATGTTGAACATCCACATATTGAGCAACAGGTGGTCAGCCGGATGCGGATTTCCCGGTAACATTGCCGCACGTCGCTCCGGAACATCGGACTGACGAAACTGTAGATGAACGGGTTGGCGACAGAGTTGATCGTGTACATCCGTTTCAAGCCATCGGGGATGGGAAGACCGTAGTTCTTCAGGAAGAACGGCAGCCAACACACAACGAAGACCGCGCTGACGACAACTAGAACAAGCGTACTTCGCTGTGGAGCCGTCGCCGGGATTACCGTCGACGGAACCTGCGTATCGCGACGGACACGATCGTGTGTCGGCAAGACGAACACCTCCACAACAGTGAAACGTTTTCCGAAAGTGCTTGGTGCAGACGTTAAATCGACGCCTTTTGCCCATGTCTGTGTCGCGATGGCACCCACCTGGCGACGACCAGCTCTCGTCCGCTTTAGCAAGATCGCCGCCATTACACTGTATGACGTAACCACGATGATGAAACACACATTCACGAAAATCGTTGTGAGGATGAGACGTACACGTTCGAACGCTAGAACCTGGACCGCGGTTACTATGATGGCGAAACAGACGGTGATAATTCCAATAACTCCGAGCGACGTTTTCGCATGTCCGACATTCAAAGTGAATTTGTGAGGTTGCGCCACGTCAAGACAGCGCTCATAGATGTCGTCAATCTTCGAAAGTACACGGCCACCACAAACAAGTTCGCCGGAATTCCCAGAACGAATAACAGTAGAATGAATACGGTATAGATAGACCTGGATAACCAAAGTTCTTTTGTGATAAATTCACGAAAGGTATTTTCCGAACTTGTTTGTGTTTCTTCTGAATTGGACGCGTTGTTCAAATTCAAAAAATCAGTCGTCTCCATAGTGGCGATCTTTTTGTATCGTAGTCAGAGAAACACAATTCTGAAATGGTTGTTTGTAGATCGCGCAACGTTTATGTATGATCTGTGTCGTGTACGAATGCGATGGAAGCTACACAAGTATACGTTGGCAAACATCGATCGTACAAAAAACACGTGTAAGATACTCCCACTCTCTCTCTCTCTCTCTCTCTCTCTCTCTCTCTCTCTCTCTCTCTCTCTCTCTCTCTCCTGTGATCCTCGTATCTTGCACCAAATATTATCCCTGTTTCACCAACGTAAGTGTGATTATATATCCTATACATTGGATTTGGTATGTACTCTTTGCCTTTTACTATGATCCAATTTTTCTCTATCGATGCACTAGTGTTTTTATTTTCGTAGATGTGGTCTGACAACTGACCGGGTATCATTATGTTTTAGTAGGCTCATGTACTGTACTGGTCATGCCACTCCTTCGACTTATGGTATAGTGATCATATTTGATTTGTTTGTGTTCAAGTCCTTCTTTCCTTGACATTTCCCCATCAACTGTTTGTTCTTTCATCTGTTGTATATTCAAACTTGGGTACCCACGTTGTTTAGCAATTCCAGTTAGCAATGGGTTTTCATGTCCAGGCAGAAACACATTTCAAAAGAGGACATCAGAAAAATTCCTCCGCGATAAATGATGTGGAACATATGTAAACATATTGGACATGATGAAGCCTCTACAAACTATAAGAGGACATTTAAAATATCACTGCACGGCATAAGAATTTCTTAATTATAAAACGGTGCGCGAGATGTTGCAAGCATGGTAACTTCGTCAAGAAATAGTACAACAAATACTAACAAACTGACATTTGTATTACAACATTTATGTCTTTTAAGATGATACAATACATCTAACAAGAACAACACTAATGTGATTTTATTACAACACTAAAATCATATAACAATTAAGTGGAGAAATAGTATATAACCAAGTAAGTGTATAATGTAACAAATTTGATTTCCACACTTGCAAAGGTTGCAAAATACTCTACCCTAGATAACACTATAATCACTTATTTCCAGTTCATATGAGTGCAAACGATGTTTTCACATATCCGGAGTATAAACAAATCCTACTATTGCTAAGACAGCAATAACTGATTAACATCTAACACAGATGTGTGTTCATTGTTGATTCAAACACATTATATACATTATACATTCATACACACAAATAGCTATGTACATATACATGTACATGAGTAGTTACATACAATGGGCGGGCTTCTGCAAGAGCGCTGTGCAACAAGGTACACTGTATTAGTTCATTGCAGCTTCAAAGGGAAATCAAATCCTTGGATTGATTAGGCGAAATATAGCATATAAAGAAAAAGAACTAATAATACCGCTGTACAAAACAATAGTTAGGCCTCATTTAGAATATTGTATACAAGCATGGAGGCCATACCGCAAGAAGGACAAAGATATGCTAGAAAGAGTACAGAGGAGAGCGACTAAAATGATACCAAAACTGAGGGATCTTAGTTATGAAAAACGCCTAAAAGAATGTGGTTTAACAACACTAGAGATCAGGAGACTGAGAGGAGATCAGATAGAAGTGTATAACATATTGAATGGTTATGAAAATATTGATAGAAATATGTTTTTTTCAGTTTAGAAAGATAGAAAGACTAGAGGACATAAAGTTACATTAGTAAAGGAGCAGTGTAGATTAGACGTGAGAAAGTTCTCATTTTCACAAAGGACTGTGAATGAATGGAACAGATTATCTGATGATTGTGTGGGTGCTAGTAGTGTGAATATGTTTAAAAATAAAATCGACACATACCTCAGAAGGGCTGGATATATGTAGATAAAAGGGTTGGACTCTCGATAAGCCAAAGGGCTTCCTTGTCCACCTGCCATCTAGAGTTAATTCTCTGGATGGCAATCTTGTTAAATCTTGTTAAACCGCAAATGCCTAAAAAATGTAAACAACAACTATCGCTTCATGACTGTCCGGCCACCGCTACATACAAGATGTAAGTCACCCAAAGCTTAACACAACCAATGCCGTGTAAATGGTAAGACGAAGGTCGGTTAGTTAGCATATTCCATTACTAAAAGAAATAAGGTATAATAGTCACAAAAACTACACAATCAAATCACTATCGAACAATCAGGCAATATACATCAAATTATACATATAACGTCATATTTCTAATTATTTAGATTGACAGACGATTATAGTCCTACATTTTTTATACAATACAAGTATCGCTTTGGTAAAAGATCGTTGCTAAACAGTGAACGTTTGTAGCCGGATCTCAATAAAGCGAGTTTCCGCAGGACCACACAAACACATATTATAACACGTATGAATGACAATGCAATCAACTGAAACGTAACACTTAACAAGGTTACATTTGTAGAGCTTCCGCTTAGAGTTATTGACGGGTGTAAGCCTTTGTAAACAATATAACATGACTCAATGCGATTTAGCAAGATTGCCACCCAGATAACTAACTAAAGATGGTAAGTGGACAAGGAAGCCTTTGGCTTTTCGACGGTCCAAATTGCACTATATCTGAATATGATAATCAATTCCGCTGAACATATTCATGGAAAGGTTGAGTCATCGAGAAATACACTGTAAGAGTGTTGCATACAGGTGGATTAGTGTGCCAAACGTATTGACCAAACATCAGTGGCAAAAATTAAGATTGGACAAACATGTCTCTAACAGCAGGAGCAGAGCTTGGTGCGCGTTTCGCTGAAGAAGAGTCGTACGTCACTCCGGAACATCGGACTTAGGAAGCTGTAGATGAACGGATTGACAACGGAATTAATCACGAAGACCCGCTTAAGATTATCTTCAGGAAGAACGGCAATCAGCGATGAACACGACAGTAACAACAAGCAGAACCAACGTGCCTCTATGTGCCTGTGCTGTCTTCGTTGGTTTGGCCATCGTTGCGGAAGAGATGCTCACCTTCGTTGTCGTCGCAAGCTTACTATGTCGATGTTGAAGTCGTGGCGACCACTTCGGTTCTTCTCGGTGTCATCGCTACGACATCGACCTGACGGCGAGCAGCCTTCATCCTCTTCAGCAATATCACCGCCATGCCGCTATACGACGCAATCACGATGACGAAGCACATATTCACGAGTCCGGTACTGAGAATGATGTACGTGGACGAGAGGCGAACGACGAGTGTCGTCGATAACAATACAGAATAGCAGATAGCGAGTGCCGTTTTCTTCGCTCTTCCAGTGCTGAGAGTAAACTTGTGCGGCTGAGCCACGACCTGCAGCGCTCGGTTGCAATGAAGGCCAGCAAACATGTGGAGAATATAACCGACGCGTTGAAGACGGATTCGATAATCAGTGATCCGATTTGGTCGACAATCATTGTTAACGTAACAGTGAAACACGCATATCGCTGTGTCCACAATACCCAATCCTAACATGTACGCCATAATTGATGTCGCCATCCGTCGAATGTATATGGCGACCACAAATAGATTTCCTGGCATGCCCAGAATGCAAATAGAAGCATTGTTTTGGTTGTGTGTAAAATCTGGGAAACGAATTGTCCCTGGTTTTATTGCGTTCAGTATGCTGGACACATTTCTTTCCGAATTCGAAAACATCTGTTCTGAGATTGATCGATTGTACAAAGTCGTAATATTAACCTGCTCCATAGCGTTGACTATGTTCGAATTATTCTACACAATATGTATTTCTTTAGCAAAGTTTGTCACAGCAAAATCCCACGCCGGTGAATGACAGTTTCAACCAGCGACGTAGGCAATTTTCAAATACCGTCTGAACTTTCAAGAACAAAACTTACTTGCAATTAGTACCAGAGCGCACTTCTTTATCTTCTGCTTGTGCTGTCGACAAAAGTGGAAGTTCTATTCATCAGACGTGACACGAAGTCCCCGTATAGCGGATTACGTACCCAACCTGTTTTTGCGTTTTACTGTCGTCAACGTAATTTCCAGCTCTGATGCTGTACTATCCGCGTCATTACTAATGACGCCAGAGCTTGCAATGCGACCATCGATTCTTGCTCGGTCATTGAGACAATTTATAAAGCCGAATCTGTTGGGGTGGATATAAGACAAACATAACAGAGCACCAGATGAGAACACCGTGAAGCACTAACAAAAAGACTTGTATTCAACATTTTGTTTCCACTTATTCAGCTTTTTGATGATGTTTGGTGTCATCAGTCGACCGTGACCACTGTCTCTGCCGCGGCGTGGTGGACAGCAGTGATCGGTGCCCAAATTGAACATTCTTCTGTCACTGCCCTGTAATTACGCAATCCATTGACCAACGCAACACAGCACAGCGACCAGCTAAATAATATCAACAACTGTGTAGTAACAGACTGCGACACTCCCTCGTAACGGTCTATCAAACATGGGTATATCTAGGGGGGTCGTTGACGGCGACAGAAAAAGAAGTCGACTTTTCATCTGGTCTTTTTGGGGCACTGTGCGACCCCAAGCACAAGGAAATCCTGGTCAACGAACTGAGGCAGGAAGTTGCTGACATCAGATCGCCAATCTCCGAGATCGTGTTGTAGACCTTGAAGAGAAGGCTACGCCCTCGAACAATATTCCAGGCACAACTCTCTGCGCATTTCGGGGATTCCCGAACGGGAGGGCGAGGACGCCTCGAGGCGACACTAATTAAGTGTGGTGAATTCGGCGCTTCTACCACCACTGACGGTGGAGGAAGTAGACCGCATACGTGTTGGCCCAAAGCTCCCGGGTAAGACACGTCCGATCCCCATCAAGTTCGCGACATATCGAACGAGACGCCGGGTCTTCGCGACACGGAAACACATTAAATACGAACAACCAGCCCCAGGACCGTCAGCAACACCAACATCCCACCCGGTATACATTAACGACGACCTCACGAAGCAAAGATCCCACCTACTTTACGAGTGCCGCAATGCCAAAAAGACCGGCAAACTAAACAACGTTTGAACTGTTGACGGGAATATCCTGAAACAGGACACTTCTAACCGGGTCTTGTAAATTAAGAACCGATCGGAACTCGCCAAACTGGCTGTCTATCTTTGGACTCGCTGTATGCCATTATTGGTATGTCATCTGTCATTATGTACACAACGTGTATATGTATTTGTCTAGCATGCAGCACATACACTACTAATGGAGATCATGATTGTATTACTCTAATAGAAATGGGTGAAATTAACACACAGGTTTGTTGATAGTAATGAAATCCACCTTGCTTTATTCCCACGAGTTACGTACTATGTCTTACTCACTAATTCTTTTAGCACTCTTTGAATCACAGCAAGAACATATGTTTACACCGATCGATAATGGATAGAGATAAAGGCTTTTGCCAAATATGTAAAAAGAGAGTGCATAATTATTCCACTGTACTACAATGCATTACTTGTAAAGGGCATTATCTGTTAATTGTATCACAGTATTGAACAAACGAAATATTCGATATTACTGTGAGTATTGGTATTGTATGAAATGTATGTCTGATATTTTTCTATACAATCATCTCGACAATGACAGTGAATTTATAGATGTCATTTCTGAAAGTTGGATGCATGTTAATATTTCCTTCAGATACAGACATCCTATTTAACTCTGATCCTCATACAAATTACTATTGTGAATTCACTCAAAACATGAATAAGTGTAATTGCCATAGAGAAGATACCTTTAATAAGTCATGCATGCAACTTGGTGTAACGTATACCACATTCTCTATTGTTCATGTCAATATCAGAAGTCTGCCTCGCCACCACCAACAATTTGAAAATTACTTTGCCAATCTCAATCACTCTTTTTCAATAATTGGATTCTCTGAAACGTGGCTACAGGAAAGCAATGTTGATACTTATAACATCGCAGGTTACCATAATATTATAGTAAATAACTATAGAAACAATAAAAAGGGTGGTGGCGTGGCGGTCTGCATAAAAGATTCGCTTCTCTACAAACGAAGAGAAGATTTAGACAAAAGTAAAGAAGATATAGAGTGTGTGTTTATTGAGTTGGATAAATGTGTATTTACATATAAAAGGAACGTTATTATAGGAGTTGTTTACAGGCCGCCAAACAAAGACAAATGTATTCACCTCAATCTTGTATGCTATCTTAAAAAATACCCATAAAGAGAATTGCCTGTGTTATTTCAAGGGTGATTTCAATATCAATCTGCTAAATGTGGATAAACATGTACCTAGCTCAGAATTTCTTGAATGTATGTATACCATGTCATATATTCCTCTCATCAGCAAGCCAACTAGAGTAACTGCTACTTCTGCTACATTTATTGACAACATTTTTATAAATAACCTAAATAAATAGCACAGAAACCTGTTCTGGTATACTATATACAGATACATCTGATCATTTTCCTGTCTTCTACGTCGATAACAGTAGTTGTTCAACTTATGTAAACACAAAATACATAACTAAAAGGCTTCATACCGATCAGAATATAACTAAGTTTGCAACAAGTCTAACTAACGCTGACTGGTCTCTTGTTACTTCTGAGCTGGATGACCTAAATAATGCATACGCTGCTTTCTATTCACAGTTTGCTAAGCATTATCTTACTGCTTTCCTGAAGTAAAGATTAAACAAAAATACAGTAATAGGAAACCATTAATTGCCGATTACTTCAATAACTAGTGTGTTAAGGTTGGACCATCGTTGGCTGATTACCAAAAATGCTATTGACCCGTCAATATACGTGTATATTAAGCATCGAAATTTCCATACAATATTTATCTCCTCAATTGAACTGAATGAAGTAGAAACTATAATCAAAGATCTAAAAATATAAAGTCCTGGTTGGGACTTAATAATTCCACATATTGTTAAATTAACATATCATACTTTCATACTTCCTTTAACACATGTTATTAACTTATCGTTAACTAAAGGTATTTTTCCAGACGACATGAAAAGAGCAAAAGTGATCCCGATAAACAAAGGCGGTGACAAAACACTCGTAAACAATTACCGTCCAATATCGATTTTGTCAGTTTTCTCTAAAGTTCTAGAAAAAATAATGTACAACAGATTAACTGTCGTGGTTTCGTTTCTGTTATAAAATTATTGCGGACATCCTGTCGTGTGACACTGCAGCGAGAGCAGGATGGCGTGCTACAATTATCAGTGATATTTTGTGTTTCATTTGTCAGTAATAAATAAACAATTACGCGACAAAATGGTGTCAGAGTGGGATATCGTGACGCAGTGATCTTCGCACTGCTAACTGTATCGTCCACGTAAAACTCGTTGGCATCGCAAAGAACGGTAACGAGTGCATGTTAGCATTGTTGACATTCGCCTTCGCCTTCGGCACGTTCAGCGTCAAACTGTGACAGCTGTCAAAATGGCAATATCGTTGAGTCCTGATGATCTACGAAACTTACTGGCTGCTGTCATGCAACAGGCCATGTTTTCTGCTCCGTCCACTACCACAAACGCACAAGCAGTCTCTACGAGCAGTGTGCCATCGTTCCAAAGCTATGAACTCAGTCGTGAGAAATGGGGGGTCTACATGCAGTGGCTTACGCAGCATATGATCGCGCATGCTGTTGTTGACCCAGACAAGAAAAAGGCGTACTTTCTGTCCTGGATAGGGGCAAACACGTACCAACTTGTCAACAAACTCTTTAGCACATCTGAATTAGCTGCTGCCACGTTTGACCAGGTAGTCAAGAGGCTCGATGAACATTATAAAGAGTCATTGCACGAGCTGACTGCCTCATACCAGTTTTATCAATGCAAAATAAAACCTGGTCAGTCGTATTCAGATTGGGTGGCAGATCTGCGCAGCATTGGGCGTGACTGCGATTTCGGCACAGCATTTGACCGGCTCATTCGCGACATGATTGTGTTGAACACTCCGCACGACGAGGTCCGCCGGGCTTGTCTCAGGGAGTCGTCGCCAACTCTTGAGAGTGTGCTAAAGACAACAAATTCATACGTGGCATTAGCTGCTAGTGATGCCATCGTGAAGGGGCCTGCACGTGGGCCTACACCAGGGCATGCACAGGAAGTCCTGGCTGTGGAGAAAGTGCATCCTCCGCGATGAGCCAAGATGGGCACCCACAAGTACGAGAAATTTCATGCGCCCGATTCTCAACAAGATCGGCGACATGTACAACGATGCATTGGGTGTGGCTCCGCAACACATCTGAGAGCTGCATGTCCTTTCAAGAAAGCCGAGTGCCACAAGTTTGGAAAAGTAGGCCACATAAAATCAGTCTGCCGCTCCGAACGCTCGAGCAAGACAAGCAACGCCATTGATTGCAACACAGCTTCAATGACTATCATGACCTTGTTCGCACATGACCTTGTCAATAAGCCGCGTCTGGCGCTGCTAATTAATGGTCATGAAGCCGAGTTTGAGGTCGATACGGGGGCTCCAATCGCGCTCGTTGGAGAAGAATTCTTGAAGAAAATCGGTTTCCCCCGGCTCTGCAGATCAAGAGTTACACTCTGCGCCTACGGCCAGCGTCAGATCAGCGTGAGAGGTGAATGTACTGTTGACGTTCAGTACGGGTCGACAGTCCTGCAACTACCGCTAATCATCGTCGACAGCGGTGTCTCGTTGTTTGGGCTGAATTGGATACAGGCATTCCAAGTCGACGTCAACTCGCTGCTCTACCCGACAGTGAGCACTACGGCACTATCATCAACTGACGTGCACGCTGTAGAAGCAGACGACCTAGAAGTCAAGAAAGTCATTGCCGATCACCCGGACATCTTCAGTCCTGGCTTGGATCAGTGCAACAAAACAAAAGGGCATCTGCAACTGAGAGAAGGCGTGCAGCCGAGGTTCTTGAAAGCCAGACCCGTTCCTTTCGTGCGCCTCGACGCAGTTGAGAAAGAACTGAAACGTCTGCAAGAACTAAACATCATCACAAAGGTTGATTACTCGGATTGGGCTACCCCCATCGTTGTAGTACAAAAGCCAAATGGCAACGTGAGAATTTGCGGAGACTACAGAGCAACAGTCAATCCGTGTCTACATGTACAGCAACACCCAATTCCCAGAATTGAGGAACTGTTCGCAAAGTTGCAAGGGGGTACTCACTTCAGCAAGCTGGATATGCGAGATGCATATTTTCAGTTCGAGCTGGGTGACGAGTCAAAAAAGTTGCTCGTCATCAACACACACAAGGGATTGTACCAGTACAACAAACTCTGCTTCGGTCCTTCTCCTGGGCCAGCCACTTTTCAAAAATTGGTTGACAATGTGGTTGCAGGAATCCCAGGAGTCGCTGCATGCTTGGACGACATCATCGTCACAGGACGGACGACCGAAGAACATCTGTCAAACTTGAGACGTGTCCTCTCTGCACTGGATGACTACGGACTCAAGTTGCAACTCAGCAAGTGTGCGTTCTTCAAAAAAGAGGTCTCCTACCTGGGCCACATCATCTCAAAAGATGGCTTGCGAGCATCTGATGAGAGAGTTGAGGCGATCATCCAGAAGACGTCAAACAACTTGAGAGTTTCATTGGAAAAATGAACTACTATGGCAAGTTCATTCCAGCGTTTGCGTCTGTCTGTCTGCTCTCCACTAAGCAAGTTGCGGTGCAAGGACGCTCCTTGGCACTGGTCAGCTGAGTGCGCTACCGCGTTCGAGCAGCTAAAACAAATGCTCGCAGAGAAGACACGGCTCGTGCATTTCGATCCAGTCAAACCGATCGTACTAGCCACTGATGCGTCACTGTACGGCGTCGGAGCCGTAATCTCGCACACACTGCCTGGTGGTAGTGAAGAGCCTATCGCGTTCGCCTCCAAGACGCTCAGAAAGGCAGAGAGAGGCTACGCGCATGTGGAAAAAGAAGCGTTGTCGATTATATACGGCGTCCGGAAATTCTACCAGTATCTCAGTGATCGTCACTTCACTAATCGACCACAAGCCAGATAAGTCGCTTCCAGTGATGTCGCTACAGCGCCTGCAGCGCTGGGCATTGCTGTTGGTGGACCATGACTATGACATTCGTTATCGCTCTTCCGCAGAGCAATGCAATGCTGATGCTCTTTCTCGACTCCCTGTCGGTCCAGATCTCGCATTTGACCACGATGAGGCCGTCAGCCAAATCACCACGGAAGTAGATGAGATTATGCTACAGGCTGTAGAAGATTTCCCGATCTCGCCCACAACCGTTGCTGACTACACAAAGAAAGACGCTGTCTTGTCTGAGGTGCTAAGTTGCGTATGCGATGGCTGGGTTGCATCTTTACGATGAGGACAGTCGGACAATTTGCAACCATTCATAAATGCGCAAACAGAGATCTGCGAGGTGCAAGGCGTACTACTACGAGACTGTCGCGTTGTTGTACCGCAGAAACTGCAAGCGAAAGTGATCGACTTGCTACACAAATCACACCGTGGCATGATTAGAATGAAAGCAATGGCCAGACTCTACGTCTGGTGGCCGAGAATAGAGAATTATATCGAAGAATGCTGCAAATCGTGCAACACTTGCGCCGTCACTGCACCGGCGCCACCAGCAAATCTCTCGCCCTGGCCTATACCCGACAACACTTGGGATAGAGTGCATGTCGATTTCGCATGGCCATTTTTGGGGAGCATGTGGCTGCTGGCAGTGGACGCATATTCCAAGTGGCTCAGCGTCATTCGACTTGCGAATTACCCAACGACCGAGACAACCATCACGGCTCTTGATGCGCTGTTCACCAGGTGGGGCCTACCAAAGACCCTCGTATCGGACAACGGTCCTCAGTTTGCGTCAAAAGAATTCGCAGACTGGTGCCGATCGAATGGCATCCTACACATGACCTCCGCGCCATTCCACCCGCCTTCAAATGGAGAGGCGGAGCGCCTTGTTGGCGTGTTTAAGAGAGCGATGCAGCGTTCTGTGGGGGAGGAAGGTCTTGGAAAAGACCAAGCCGTTAGAGACTTTCTGAGAGAGTATCGCAGCACCCCTCACTGCACTTGATGCTGGGTCGCCAGTTTCGAACGCCGCTAGCTCTGCTCCAGCCGTCTTTACCTCACCCAGAGAAGAAGCAGCCGGAGAAACCACTACACTCGACCACGTTCGCAATCGGAGACCACGTCTTCATTCGCAACTACGGCGTGAATTGCAAGATCAAGTGGATTCCCGGTCGAATAACGTCTTCTCTGGGCACTCGCATGTTCACCGTCCAGTGTGCTGACGAGGTTCATCGTCGTCACGTCGATCAGATGCGTCACAGGGTTAAAGTCCTGCCCACGCGGGCGCAACCACCAGTCGACCAGATCCATTTTCCACTAACTACGCGAGCTGCTACTCCACCACGGTTACCGAGACGCCGAAAAGAGAAGTCAGACTCGAATAGTCGTCGACAGCCGAAGACGGTCGTCATCTCGCTTCTCCACTGAAACTCGGTTCTCCGCCGCGACTTGCTGCTCCCGATGTCGCGTCGCCAGTGCTTCGTCGTAGCACACGTGATCGCCATCCGCCGAGTACGTACACCCCCTAACTCGAAACTGTGGGGAAGGATTGTCGTGGTTTCGTTTCTGTTATAAAATTATTGCGGACATCCTGTCGTGTGACACTGCTGCAAGAGCAGGATGACGTGGCTATAATTATCAGCGATATTTTGTGTTTCATTTGTCAATAATAAATAACCAATTATGCGACATTAACATATTTCATAAACAAGCATAACATGTTATATGATTACCAGTTTGGATTTAGGAAGAAGCATTCTGCAAACAACGCTCTTGTGCAACTAGTAGATAACATTTCCACAGCTATAAGTAATGGTGACTACATACTAGGAGCTTTTCTTGACTTCAGTAAAGCTTTCGATACAGTTGACCATAAAATATATTTAATAAACTAGAACATTATGGTATTAGAGGAAGAGCACTCGCCTGGCTGGAAAGTTATTTGTCTAATAGAACGTAATATGTTTTATTTGATGGAGTAAAATCGAACATTCAGTCTATATGCAGTGGTGTCCCACAGGGATCAATAATATAGCCACTGTTATTCTTAATTTATATTAACGACATTGTTAACGTATCAGATATCCTATTTCGTATTATATTTGCTGATGATACAAATGTTTTTGTCAGTGGTAACAGCATTAGCGAGCTAGAAACTGTCATGAATCAAGAACTGCCAAAATTAGTTATTTGGTTAAAGAGTAATAAACTATCTTTAAATAACAGTAAAATACATTTTATTGTCTTCAATTCAGTAAATAAAAAGGTATCCAATCCAACTGCCATCTTTATTGATGGACTACAAATTACACAAGTAAAATTCTTAGGAATTTTAATCGATGCTAATTTGTCCTGGTCTTTTCATATACAGTATATAAAAGCTAAAATAGCCAAAGCTGTTGGAATTATAAGTAAAGCTAGAAAAACCCTGACTAGATCATCCCTTGTAACGTTATACTATACATTTTTACATCCATATCTAACGTATTGTGTCGACGTGTGGGGAGGAGCATATAATACACACCTTTGTTCTCTATTCAAACTGCAAAAGTATGCAATTCGGTTAATTATGTCAGCTCCATACAGAGTGCACACAGACCAAGCTGTCCATTTTACCAATAAGAAAAATCTACGAATACACGGTTGTGCTGTTTACGTACAAAATCGTAAAGAATATGTTTCCGTCGGTTACGACAAGGATGTTCATTAGAAATAATGAACTACACGAACATAGGACACGCAGTGCAGAATTACTACATGTGCCGATATCAAAAAATAATGTATTATATAAAACCATTAGATATCGAGTTGTTAAATTATGGAACTATATGGCGACAACAGTGGATTGTAATTATGCATTAGCAACGTTTAAACGTCAACTCAAGAAATGTTTGCTAGTAAATAATATTAATGACTTGTATAAATAGCATTCTTTGTTGCAATTTTAAATGAAGTATTCATGAAAGTAGTACTGCTGTGATTCACGTTGCTGTTTTTTTATTTCTTTAATCACACAAATTGTTATCTTGCACCATGGAATTTACCTATGTATCACATGTATTGTGAGGGCTAATCAGCCACTCGTGGCTTTATACCCTTATTACAGAAACCATGGCAATCTATGTATGTAATTGATTGGAATGTATCACAGTTTCTGTAATAAACCATTATTATATTATGTTATATTACTGACGATGCGAAACTTATATAAATGTCAGCATCTGTCAATAGAATTCAACATGGCTTCTATGGAAAGTGATCGTTCATCAACAGGGGTATATTATATCACAAATTGTAATTTAATAATATTATGTTTGTAATTGTGTTCGTAAAATTAACCTCTTTTTTTTACTTCAACTGCGATTTATTGTTCCGTTTTTAATTACAGTAAAACGGTATGTGTATGGAACTATGGCATAAAACTAACGTATTTTAAGCCATCATCAAATAGTGTATATTAGCATTTATTTCACCACACAGTTCATAAGTATTGTCAAATATAAATAAGCATAAGTATTCATCACAGATGTTGCTTTATTATCACGAACATTTTCCTGTTTAGGAATGTTCACATCGCACATTACATAGTCACAGATCAGTCGGCAACCTCATCGGGCGTAGGTATAGCAGAATAACGCTTACGAAACATTGGTAGGCCCAGCCTTCCAATTAGCTATTCCTTCAAATTTCGTTCTAGGTTTGTGCAATCAATCAATCCTCGCCAACCGATTGTAGCAGTTATATTGCAGTACACATGGCACCCACTCCGTGACCTTCATTCGCGCCTCCCGACAAGTCCACCAGCCGATGCCACCCTACCGCTAGACGTCGAGTACGCTGACGACACAGACTTCGTCAGCTCTTCTCGTTCGTTCCTCGACGAGATCGAGAGCATCGCGCCAGCTTGCTTGGCGGAGTGGTCGCTGACGATCAACGCGTCGAAAACAGAACGAACAAGTATCAGCCGACACACTGACAGGAAGAGTGGCGTATGGCACGCAAGCTTGGATCGCTCCTCGGTGAAGCCGAAGACGTCGGCCGCCGAAAGCAGCTGGCCAACGTTGCCTTCTACAAGCTGTGGACACTGTGGTTTAGGCGATCACAGATCTCTTTACAGCTGCGGCTACGGCTACGGCTATACGCATCCTTCGTTGTGCCCGTGCTGACGTACAACATGGGGACTCACGAAATCAGAACTAGATCATCTGGATGCGTACCACCGTCGTCATCTACGCCAGATCATCGGCATATGTTGGCTACATCGCATTTCCAACGAGGCACTGTACCACCGTTGCCGATGCCGTCCCATCAGCGAAGCTGTCAAAACTGCAAGATGGAGTCTATTCAGGCACGTGCTCCGTATGCCAACCAATGCACCCGCTCAGCGAGCGATCGACAACTATTTCGCCGTGGACGACTCTGCCGACAGCGTTGAGCGCGGACCTGCGACGCATAGGCCGTACGCTACGTTGCCGTGCCGATGTCGACGCTCTGCGCGCACTTGACCGTGAATAGTGGCCACAATTGGGGCTGGCCATTTCAAAATAAGGAAGCATCATATGAATCCATCGAATTGACCTTTTTAAATTATTTATTTAAATTTTTATTACTTTTTAGTGCAATTTCTACTGACTTTTTAACGATTATTTTATATATTTTTTTATTATATGGACATTTTAATTATACATGTATCTATTCATTTAAATATTTTAATTTATTTATATATCTATTTATTCCACCTCTACAAAGGAACTGTGATGGTACATTTCGTGCGGAATGGCACAAGCGAAACAGACGCGAAATACATCACGTCTGCCACGCGAAAGTGCACATAATAACTCCTGGCACTAGCGGTGAATCATGTTTACTTCATCCAGAATCCAGGAACTAGCTCCCACTTCAAAGAGTAAGCTTACGCGTATTTCTGAGTAATGGCCTGAAATACGTGTCCTTACCCGTCCAGGTAGCGATGACAGCTAATAACTGGCAACTGAAGCCAAGTGTCCGGGTGCACTCCAAAACGCCTAATTCTGAAATGTCGCAATTTGATTGGATAACGCCTCGACGGTTGGTTCGACGTGTCGAAATGTCGACGTGCCAGGAATACTGATGTAGACAGCGATCTCCGGCGCAAGAGAGTGAGCCAGTCTTCTGCGTGCGATATATATTATGTAAATTATGCAGCCATTATTGTAACTATGTTTCTGTAGCCGTCAGTCCGCCTGGTGCGCTGTTGTCGCCCTCGTTGATCGTCAGTTTCTTGCGTTGCCTCACCAACTCAGCATGCTCCTGTTTAGCGTGCAACTTCCGTTGTAACTCCTCCAGTCGCCGCTGTCGATTCTCGATGGCAATTTCTTCTTTTGTCTGCAAACAATAAACACAAAAAGTTTCAAGTTTGCAAAAAATAATATAATACGACTCCGTGGTTTTGTTAATAATCAGGTAAAGTTTACCGCAGGTTTTTTCTGTTTAAACTGGTGACATTTTCGCACACAAAATGCGGATTGCGAAAAATACTCTACCGCCCATCTAATATGAGCCCGTACCTGGAGAGAACCCTGAACCAACGGGAAATGTAGAAATAGATGCGTTACTTTTCTTCCGATAGGTCGAGATGAACCCATGAAAGTTTGACGTAGATATATTTCGTTGTCTCGCAGGTGGAAAAACTGAATAATGTCCAGATAAACCTAGCAGATTTGTCTAACATACGTATATTTCGTACTTTGGCAGATGGTGATTCTCGGCCGGAATATGAATGCTATAGACCCGTTAACCAACATAAGATGTTATACGGACCTGCATGGATCTATTCGGATTTTATAAATCAAAGTACACATTTAAACCAAAACAACATGCATGTATGCGGGATGATTAATTTTGTTCATTCGTGTGATCAACAAGACTCCACCTTTTGGTGTTGTTCCAAATTCAATAGATGCTGAGCTGAGGCGTCGGCGGAACAGCTGACGTCACTTATGTTCGTTACTGCCTGGATCTTGGCCAGTCGCTCTTGCTCCAACTCCTGAAAAACAAGATTATGGAAGTATAAGCTGATATAAAGTGTAATGGGGTGGTGCAGTGTGGTGGTTCATGTATAGTTATTGTGCTGTGAACATGGGATATGAAGACCATTCTATATGATGCGTACGCATTGCTGACATGTTGTATGATGAATCTGTATGCATCATTGGCAATCTGACAGTACATGTGCAGTAATGTTTTGTAATTACACAAATCCTTGCACATTGTCCATCACGCTTAGACGGTTTGTGTTATTTGAAAATTAAACCATAGACGTGGCAATATTGTATCTTCGCTTATAAACATACGCGGCCCTTACTGGTTATCAGTAAAGACTGTAGTCTGGTTTAAATATGCGAAACATTCCTCTATGAATTAATTTTGCTTAAATAAAAGGAAGCAACACTGTGAAAACCAGCATTGTCTGTACCAATATAAATGTGCGTAAACTAAATCAGTACACCACACACCTTTCGCCTTTCATTTGCCTTGTCTAGCTTTTGTTTTATATCTTCCTCTGTCAGCTGTCGTCGTCGTTTCTTTCGCTTCTCGAGCTTGGCAAGTCGAGCCGGTGGTCTCTTCTCCATCAGGAACCCCGTCTCTTCGCTGATGATGTCGTAACTCAGGCCAAACGCTGCCCTGGACACTGGTCTCTGTAGCAGGAAAACACAGATTCAGTCCCTGTAGCTAACTGTGCTAATATCCATGTTATCCGCAGCCGTGCATAATATTCTCCCAGATAACATGGCATACGGAGCGGCGAGAAGCTCTCTAATGAGCTTCTATAAGTACAGAATAGAAACAGCTATCGAACAAAGTGCACGCTTCATCTCCCCAACTGTCGTAGTTGACTCCAGTTGTGTCAATAGCCCATAGTCCCTTTAGAACTTTGTATTGATTGTGCAAGTCCATTGACCTTCATTTGTGTGGGTGGGTAGGTGGGTGGGTGGATGGATGGATGGATGGATGGATGGAGGATGGGTGGGTGGGTGGGTGGATGGCAGACAGACATATAGACAGACGTACCTGGATGAGGCCTTCTGATCGTAAGACGTCCATGACGCGCGCCTCCTCTGCCCGGCTGCGGTCTTTAGCGCTTAGTCGATGCTGACATCCAGTGCCGTCCAGGCCAAGATCTGGGAGTAACGACGTAATCATATAAGGCATGTTTTTGTGTCAAATGAACATATTGTTTGAGCGCCATAAAAACGAATAACTTTCTTCGGGCAACGGTCTTCATTCTCCTCTGTCTCTTAACAAAACATTACCTTTCTACACGTGTGGTTTAAGTGTGTGACAAAAACGCCACCACAACAATGGCATTAGCTATTTTCTAAAGGAACCAACATTAATTATGTTATATTTTCGTCAATGTCAGAATCCAGTGAGTAACAATTACCGTTTACCAGCTTACACCCACACGTTGAGCAACAGACAAAGGACAGTAATTATCTTGATTTTAATATCTTATTGCTTAAACTCGTTCTCACAGTGGCGCCTTCTGGAGGAGAGTGACTCATCACCCAGGTAGGAGAATGGCCCTCTAGAAAAGCGTATCATATTAAAACTATAAATAAATAACGATGTGTTTCTGAACTGCATCGTTAATTGCTCGTCATATACTACCCGGCTACTAAGTAATATATCAAACAAAATCCGCAGTATTTTGTCGGAAAATCTGCCTAGCAACAAAAGTGTCTGCTACTGGTTTGTCTTTCGAATTCATACTTATGTGACAAATACGTTCGGAGCGCAGTGGTGTATTGGATAGAACTTCGGACTGAACCGGATTTGAATCCTGTGCTGCGGTGTCGAACCTTGGGCAAGTTCGTTCTCTCTACGTTGCTCCAGTTCACTTAGCTGTATGAATGAGTACCTGGCTCTAGACAGTGGTGGATATGTGTGTAAGAATAGACTTCGCGCATTAATTGCAGCGAGGCTGGATGCTTCCCCGAGAAGTCGAGATGTTGTTCGATTGAACAGGTCTGCCAGTGAGTAAAGTCCTTATGACTGGATACTTCTATATAAGAACTTACCTTTACTTTTGTTTTTAATCAATGTACTTTATCATGATTGTTTTCGTTTGAAGCAGATCCTTCATAAAACGGGATCAGACAGTGTTGCTCAGGTCCGAAGAACTGTCTGCCTACACGGGCATTCCACGCGATATGGTCGCTCTGCAATATTTACCAGCTAATCTAGGCCTAAATTATTAACGACGTGTCTCGCAGTTGTGCATAGCAATAGTGGGAAACGAAATTTTAGCTGACTGACATACTGACAGTACGAACTCCTAGTTTAGTATAACACTCTTTAGACAAATAAGTCGAATGTATTCAGTGTATGATATATATATATACATATAATATATATATATTACGTATATATATATATATATATAAGATGTAATCGGGAATGACTCATTGACCGGGATTTGTTATTTACGATTGTGGTGTTTAGAATCACCAGAAAGAATACCTTAGTAAATATGAATGACACATATATCAGACATTAACACTTGTTGATTGCAAACATGACACATCTATCATTTAGATATCGAGCCACAAAGCAAAGCTACTTTTTCAGGTACTTTCCGTTATGAGGCAACTGCCATCCAGGGTGACAAGGTGCAACCATACGTATTATTTTGCCCGGTACAACCATATGGGACGGTTACTTTGACGTGTGGATAACTGGTACTGGTTGTACTGTACTATTATCAAAGAAGCCGTTGACTTGTCGATGGTCCATACTATAAATGTTCGTCCACTCGTGTCAGATAGTGCAATTGTATAATATCAGATAGATCAGTTGCATAACTAGTTATCAGTCAATGTGTATAATATACTACCAACACTATGGATGTAACATCTTCTATAGGCCTTTAATTTCGAACACTGACCATTTCGCAGTGTGTGCGGTCACGCGTGACTAAATTACGCATGTTTACCACTCGCCGGTGTAAGGTGTAGCCGCCGTTTAATTGTGTTTACAACACATACCGGTGCATATTACTCGTCGCCAATGTGGTTAGTCACTAGTGTTACATTAATGAAATAGATTAGCCTACCATTCATGACGACTAGCTCTCGAAGAGCATGCTTCAACAGGCTAATCCAGTAACACAACAAACACCGAGTCGGCTTTCGCACTTCGATAGATGCAACACGTGTCAACAAATTGCGCCCTCCGCTCAGAGAAGTTCACTACAGAATGTTCTGACAAATTGGCGTTAGTTGTATCAACTTCTGTTGCTCTTGTGTATGCGAATAACTATGCTCGCTCCGCATTTCAATATAGTAATCATTAGTTTGGTTCACTCTCGTTAGAGATCATCTTGCATCGTTTTGTATACAAGATAGTCTGACACCTATCTACATTTCACCGTTACCATTATAGATATTTAAATCAAGTCAATGTAAGAAGTTAGTTAAACAATATAGTAGTTATATGTATAGACTCACAAACATAACTAATGAATGCTATAAGTTGTATTTTGCGGTGGCCATATTTGACGCTACTGGTTTTATAAATCACAGAGACCACGAAGGTATCAGTGAACGTTGGAAGACAAAGAAAAAGACAGTGAAGAGAACGTCTTTCACAGGTACAATTTGCCAACTAAATTATGCCGTAACCAAGTCTTTAAACTCGAATAGGACAGGTTGCATGTCTGGGGCCGGTTTCATGAAGCGACTAAGAACGTTCTTAACGCTAAGATGATTGTCTTAGTAAATGACGTGATTTTTTAATATAAGTGAACATAAGAGTTTACGCAAACACGTGACGCTAAGTAGTTGCGTAACTTTAAGTACGCTTCGTGAAACCGGCCCCACTGGTGGGCAGAAATATAACCACATGAAAAGGTCACTGAAATAAAAGCACAGGTTTGTCTAAGAAAAGGGCTAGAGGAAATAAAACCACAACACAGTTTATTGGAATCGAAGACTAAACACTGAATACAAAGGCTTTGCACAGTTTCATTGATAACTGAAAAAGTAAGTTAGATGATCACAACGAACATTAAAAACATATTTCACAGTCGTGCATATTTCTTAATGACAATTGAACAGAACAAATGTGATGACTGATTAAGACGAATATTCTAAATAGACTCTGACAATCATATTTTATTTGACATTTGAGCAAAAGTGATACTTATAAAAACTATACATTGGATATGTTTGTGTTATCTACAATTTGATGATTAAGACGAAGATTCACCTGAATATATTTACTATTTCGACTTATATTTACAAAAACAAAACACATAAATCATACATATGTATTTATAGTTGTGCCTTTTTTATGTTGCTTAATTTGCTGTGACTTTTTCAGGATGACGCCGTCAGATGTATGCTACTCACGTGTCATATGTTGTAATTGTGCTTGCACATGATTATCGCATGACGTAATATATGGAAATATGACAATATAAGTAGTGGCTGCCAAGAAAAAAACACTGTTTATAATGCAAGAAGACATTTTCAAGAAAGCAAATGAAGGAAAAATATTATGAAGAAAAGAGGAAAAGTCGCATTGGAAATAGATCGATATTCACTGACACATGATTCGTGTTTGAACCTCGGTCTGATTAAAACATACCTGGTTCTATTAGAACAAATATAGTTGAATCTATATAACTCGATTGTATTTCCAAAAATCCAGACGTTATTTTATAAAACGATTGCTTTTGGACGGTGGCTCCGTAATGTTTTGAAAATATGTAGAGTACTGTGAACTTACTACACCGATACCGCGATCATTTCATTGAAGTATCTACCGATTCATGTTTTATGTTTCCGACTGGCTGCCGATAAACAAAATCGCTCAAGCGTAGCGCACTGGCTGACCGGACAACCGAAGATATTGTATAATTCATAACAATGGAGTGACTCCACCGCAAATGAGGACGGATGCATGCCATGTGGGCAATCAATTCTGTGTTCTTACTTGGTCATTAGTCCACTGCGTGAGGCTTATACTCTATCGAGTTCAAGTTTGCCACTTTGAAGATTGTGTTTTTTTTTAATACATCAACAAGTTGCCCAACCAAGGGTAACAGTTATGACTATTAACGTATATAGTATATACTTTGATATTAAGCTCCTTCTATGGAGAATGGCTGAACATCCAATGTGTCCACTTAAAAAGCAAACCATTTTAAGCAACTACTTAGACGGTTTGTCTATCTGGCGCCAAACGTTTAAGGGTACGTCTACGACCCCTCGACCGGAAGAAAAGTAAGGTCATTATTTTTGTAATAGAAATGTTTACGGTTCGTATCCAACTTTAGACGGACGATAATCGATTGTTTACAACGTTACGCATGTTTTTTTTACAATTGTTCTGACGTCTGCTGTTCAGTTCATGTCGTAACGAACGTCATCGTGTGCGAATACTTCTGGAAATCGACTTCTGCGTCTGTGTATATGTGGCGCTAACCGGAAGATGGGCAGTATTATTAGTAATATCAATTTAGAGTAGGTATGATTTGTTGAAGCAATTATTATTTGCCGGTCTGTACTGTATTTCCACCCTCTGTTATTCGATATTAAGGGGCTGTACATGTACTGGTTAGAACTGCGGCCAGCCGATTTATGACTTGTGACATTTAACTCCAAACATCCCTGTTCCGGGCTAATATAACAATGTTTTTCTTCAGTTTCCCTTCTCTAGAGGTAGTGTATCCGTGAAAGATGTGCTCCCATTTCGTTATGTGAGATATTTCCCAACCCATGTTATGGACGCCAGGTAGAAGAGACCAACGGCATTTAGTGCCTCTTCCAAAAATACGCAGCCAACGTGGGGTGAAAGATATTGAAAATTGTTCGCCACTGCGCCGCCGTAACTTCAGTAACAGGGACACATTAAAATGGTCTAGGGGGCACGCCATTGTAGCTCAGGCATAGCGCAGCAAAATTCCAAAGGTCTAGGGGGCACATGCCCCGCAGACTCGCCTATGGAACATGCTGCTGTTTCGAAGCTTAGACAACTTCGTTCTATTCACCCCGCTTTGCCTTTAATAAGTCTTATATAGTGAGAATTAATCACCGAGGCTGCAGGGAAAGATGGAAGAGAGGGATCGTAGAAAGACACAAGGATAAGACGAAAATTGCAGAGAGGTGGTTTCTGATAGGAGCAGTAGAGGGCAAGAACGAAAAGGGTTGTACAACAGTACACCACCTAAACCTTACCCCTGTACAATAGTGGTACGTTACTCGACTGAATATGTTTGCCTACCTAGGTCTGACGGCGCGTCAAACTCATCCTCGACCTGTTGGATCAGCTCGGCGGCGGAGTCCTCCGTGATCACCATGGCATGCTCGTCGCTGAAACCTGAGTCACCGCTGTACGCCGACTGCTTCGACGTCGCCGAGACACCCCGTTGCGAAGCCTCATCATTGCCGACGCTGCCGGTCGAGGACCACCCGTCGACGTCCCCCTGCAACTGTGCCCGCTTCGACGGCGACTCGGCCGGTACCGCCGGCACGACATGGATCTTGTTCTTACTAGCGTGGCACCCCATCGGGGTACGAAAACTTGCAAATCCTCTGGAAAGTCCCACCGGGGTTATGACAATAATACTTTCTCAGGTTTATCCGACTGGGAGCTTGTGTAAATCAGTGGTAACGACACCGACTTTATGGACTGGTAGAAGCGGCGGCGGATCGTGTTGCTATGTGATGAATCTATGCCATGAACGCGCGCACCCACAATACTTTGTTGTTCTGTATCGATGAAGTATGATCGCAAAGGAACACTGTGGATATGGTCGGTGTACCTATGGGCGCATTCAACAATAGGCCGGCGATGCTAGGTGTAATACACACCGACCCGGATTGTTGCTTCATCGCTATAGCAACGCCCGGCCTTAGACCGAAGCACGTCACCGCTCGCTGGGCGTTTAGTAGGATTATAGGTACCCATGCACCGCTATTGTGTTACCGTTAGTACGCCTGGATAAGTTTGTTGATCGGCATTCTTTCGTGGTTCCCAACAGGCTATTGTTTACATCAAACGTAACGGTTAATAAAAGAAAACCAGGTCTATCATATTGACAAGAACGAGCGCGTGTTCATGTTGAATAGTAACGCGCTTATTATTCGTATACAATGCAATGTGTGGGAGCATCAAGTGTGTACAATTGTCTATATAATTATGTACATGATTGTGTTGTGTGTCATAGGCCTACTTATCTGTGAACGGGTACGTTTATTGAGTGTGCACAAGAGTATAAGTACATCCGAACTTATATGACTAAGCTATATCCCATTCAGATGTAGCTCTATAAACTAGCCTCCTTAACGCGTGCACGTGTTAAGTAATGATTCGATTATGCTACCTGGACCACTACGACCGATATACCTTCACATACCTGACACGTATAATTACTGCAAATACATGTATACATTTGGAACCTAAGCCTATACAGAACCATCACACATAGACGTGTGTCTGCATAAATGATAAACATAACACAGTAAACGTATCGGTACGGTAAAATTACATTCCAGGAAACTTCAGGCAAAATCAAAGCACCTCATGCATAATAGAATTGTGGTGCACGCGTCGCCTGCATTGAACGGATGTGTTTAGTAATTAGCAATTGATTTGTGGGCGGCGCCCATGCAATATTAATCCTGATTTGAGAGCAGAGATCAAAGTGCTGCAGAATGTATGCCAATTAGATAGAGGGAAAGGGTAAGCCTATTAAGCATGCTGTTACGAAATATCACAAGAAATCCGTATGATTTCCCATTTCCGCAATGTTTCTTAACTCATTTTGCACGGCCACCTTTGATTGTGACAACGGTCACACTTGAAAGTCCCGAATAATTAGTTTATATAGGACCTGGCCATAAAGTACATATCGCTGCTAGTTCCGACGATATCCAGTATGAACACGTTTTTACTGTATTTAGTTTTGGGGTATAATATTTACTCATGTTGTTCTTGTGTGTGTTTGTGTGTGTGTGCGTGTGCGCGTGTGTGCGAGCGTGCGTGCGTGCCAATGAAACATTATCATATAGGGACCATACAGCTGAGCCCCCACCACAACAATTTAGGTGGGGACTGGATATAGGATTAGCCCCCAATTCTTAGGGAAGGGGTGGATTTTGGGATGCAATTTTAGTTTTTTTGTCAACCTCGGGGACGGGGGGGTGTCAAACAGAGGTTTTTGGTCACGAGACATGGCGACACGTGTTTGAGTGTTGCGTAAGTGAGAGAGATCGAGGATAATTTAATGTTGAACTCGGACTAGGACGTAAGTAGAAAGTGGCACATAAACAAATCAATGTGTGTGGAACCGCATTCGCTGATTTTTGTCAATAATTTCGTCAGAAAGCATACAGTTGAACTGACTTTTGCAAAGTACACCTGATCGAAGCTGTGTTGAACTGAGGCATCCATTTATAGGAACGGTTGTCGTAGCCGTCTGGCACCTACTCCCAGTGCTGTAAACATGCCTAAGCCAAAACTAAGCGCGCGGCTGGACTCTGCCTCCTCGGACAGCAACGTGGGTGACATCGATGTGAACTGGTTTAAGCTGATAATACAAGAACTACTAACAGATGAAGTCGTCTTGAACAAAATGAAAACAGTTCTATACCCGAAAAACCTAAGTGACGTGATGGATTACTTGAAATCAAAAATTGACGAACTCACTAAAGCTTTACAAGCAAAAGATGAGAGAATTTCGGTCCTAGAAACCAAAGTCACATATCTCGAAATCCAGCTAGATGGATACGAGCAATACTCCCACAGGTCAAATCTCCGCTTCCTGGATATCGAGGAAACCATCAGTGACAACCAACTAGAAGGCACAGGTATTGACATTGTTAACACTACGATGTGCGTTTCCCCACCGCTCCGGGTTCGCGATATCGTTCGATCGTTGTCATAGAATCGGAACAAAGCACTTGTCGACAGAAACACATCGCCCTCGCCCTGTGATAGTGACATTTGTCAACGAACATTGCAGAGACGAAGTATTCCGACAGCGAAGCAAATTGAAGGCTAGCACCAACGAAAGTAAGATATTCGTCAACGAAAATCTGACGGCCCGGGGTGCTCGGCTCTCCCGCGAAGCACGCAATCAAAGAAAACTCATGGACGTACAACGGGAAAATCCTGATCAAGGATCGCCAAAGCAAGATATTTGCTGTATCCACGAAGGATGACATTCCGTCGAAATAGAAGTGATTGTTAGCTTCGTGTAAACATGAAACGTCAGGTCATTATTTAGACATGACTGCCTTATACTGGATTTCTTTCTTCTACTCTATAATGTTATTGTTGTTTTATTAGTTGAACCTACTCGAGTTATAATTATTGAACATTAGTGTTACTGCATACGCGAGTTCCTCGGTGTATTCTCACCTACGCCACTAATGATGATGTTCTTTCTACTGCTGTTGATATCACTTTATATTGACGCAGTCCATATTTTGCTGTTCATGCTACGTTTTATTATATCTAAATCTCAAAAGAGACAGTCATGCAACGATCATTTCTCTACACTTGCATCGCTTTATTATACAAATGATATTGGCAAACACCTATTGAAATCTTGGAACAATGCTATATGCAACTATGTAAACAATATTTAAGAAGTAAATGATTTGTTCAGGTGATTTATTCTTACAGCATAGTGGAGGTGTCCACAACAATTGTTTAAATTACATTTTGCATTCTAATAATGATGAAAACGACGGTTTGCCAATATGAAACCTTCACCATGATATGACACTGATCATTTTAAGTAACCAATAAAATATTTAAAAAAAACAGTTTTGGCATACTGAGCACAAACATACAATCTATAAACGCTAAAATCAATGAACGGGAGGCCTTTGTAAAATGACTGCAGCTACGTAACTACACCTTTAGCATTACGTGTATTCAAGAAAGTTGGTTAACAGATGATTTATCTAGCATTCAATTAGAAGATTATACTTGTATTTCCTTGGGTAAAATTAGCAGTACTAAAGGAGGCTTAATTGTGTACATTCACATATAATATGATAAAATAAAGTATTACAACGTATTAAAAACGAATATTGCGAAGGACAGCCAGTTGAGATCATCGCAGGGCGTTTTTAACGTACAAAGTGGGGGAATTGCCCCCCAGCCCATTCGTTTGCCCCCCAGGTCAGAACAATTGTTCCCCCAGTGTGCTCCCCTTCTCCAAACCAGTCCCTTGTAGGGCTTACTTTTTAATCATTTTAGTGCTTGGTTTAATTTGCACTGGGGTATAATAAAAAAACCTCTAAGTAGCAGTTGTCATGCATTCGCCAGAGAAGAACGGTGCCCCTGGACTACTTGAAGCGGTGAACAAAGCTTTGGATCTGACAGGAGGTAAAGACACGAAGCTGGTTAGTGTCACCACTGACGGCGAGGGGACAAACACCGGCAGACAAGGTGGACTATGGCGTCTGCATGCTGACCAAATGCAGAGAGGTTTGGCAACATTCTGGTGTGCTGCACACCGATGTGACTTAGCCATTGAGTCGGTCGTCAGCATCATACCTGAGTTGGCAATCTACTGGGACTCGTACGATTCTTCCGGACGCCGAGACGGATGGAGATGTTGTCAGCGCAGGCCGGGAATGTCAAACAGTTCCCCCAGCATCACGATGTCAGCTGCAGCTGGTGGATGCTGTGCTGAACAACCTGCCAGCCTGCATTATGGTGTGGGAACAGATGCATGCGCCAGAAAGTACCAGCGACAGAAAGGAGAAGGCTGAAGCCAAAGGGTTCCTGAGAATCTGGAACCACCAACAAACGTTGATCACCGCACTGATGGGCGACATCCTGGAGATATTTGAAACACTCCAGAAGAAGTTGCAAAGGAGTGATTTGTTCATCAGCGATCTTCTCACTGTGACTGATGCGGCAATCAAGAAGTTGAACCTAATGATCGAGGGATGGACCATTCCCGGGAAGAAGGGATGAGAAAGTGAGTTGTCCAACCATAATTATGTTGTGGTATTGTGTGTCACGCCTGTTTCGGGAACGTCCCGTCACAACATCATACAACATTCACATATCCAAGGAATTAGAAAATCGAGTGCATTTCAGAATGTTCAGCGAGAACACGTGTAAATATACTGACCATACTATAAGACATACAACCTTTAACACATATTTGGCATAAACATGGATAAACAAACCAGGTTAAGTATTCCAGATTCACCCATGGTACCATTTCGTGTGGTTGTAAAGCGACTGCGACGACGAATGAGATGGTACTGGTGAAAGACATCGCATTGTTGAACCGGTGACACATTCTGAGTTGAATATAACACAAACAATAGATGTCTAACTGGGGGTGCCACATTCCCGCTCGGCCGAGGCAAAACAGTTCTGCTGTAAGGTGCAAATGAGGCTGCAGTTGGAGGACATAAGATGATGTAGTTGGACGTTTTTGGTAGTCTCAAATGGGATGGAGCTGGAGGTCTTAAGTTGGAAGTTTCTCAGAGCCAGCCATTGCAAGTCGAAAAACATCACTCACCAACAAAGCAACAACAACAGCAACCGCCATGCTATGTGCTATGTGCACTGCACTGTTCAAAGGCATCATGAACATCAATACAGGAGGACACAATTAACAGTGCACGGAGACATGTACGTACAGCAAAGAAACAAAGTCAACAACATGTGCGCTGAAGCGAAAAAGATCCATTACGAGGAAAAATTGTCGGACGTCCGGAACCAAGCGCAATTATACAACATCGCAAACAAGCTGCTGCATCGGGGTAACACAGCAACACTACCAACCTACGAATGTGCCGAATCGCTCGCCAACGACTTTGCACACTACTTTGACGATAAAATCCAGTGTATTCGCACCACACTACAAATGCCACATGTCCATGATGTGAGTACCGACTTTGTGAGCATAGATCACTCTGTCACAGACTGTCATCTCTCTACCTTCGTGCCTGTTACACAAGAAGAAACCGCGCAACTACTGAGCAAGTCATCATCGAAGACTTGCAAACTTGACCCGATGCCTTCAAACTTGGTAAAATAGTGCTCTGATGTCATTATGAACATCATCAACAAGTGTTTGCTGGAAGGAATGTCTGATGAAATGAAGGTTGCTGTCATTACACCTATATTGAAAACGGCAAGTCTTGATAGTGAAATTGTGAAAAGCTGTCGGCCTATTTCTAACATGTGCTTTTTATCAAAGTTAGTCGAAAGGATTGTGGCAAACGGATGATTGCACACATGCGTGAAAACAACATGTATATGCCGTTGCAATCAGCCTACCAACAGGACTGTAGTACTGAAACTGCGCTTCTGCACATGCATGACAAGGTGATTCGGTGCATGGACGAACGCAAAGGTGTGGTGCTGCTGGTATTTGATCTGAGCGCTGCGTTGCTACAACTGACCTTGCCATTCTTTTAAACACACTGCGCAACACCATCGGCGTCGACGATCACTGTTTGTCATGGTTCGCTGCCTACTTACAACACAGACAATACACGGTGTTGATTTCCTATGAGCAGTCTAAACCTCACAAACTGACCTGCGGTCCCGCAGGGTCAGTTCTTGGACCCGACATTACTGTTCACTATATATATATGACTCCTCTCGCATCGTTACTCAACCACCATGGCATGGCTTAACATCTATACGCCGATGACATCCAACTTTTCCAAGAATTTAGCCTGAGCGATATTTCACCCGACATTACCATCACGAAAATAGAACTCCGTGTTGCCAGTATCCGTCAGTGGATGAAAACCAACATGCTAAAACTCAATGATGACAAAACGGAGATCATCATCATCCAACCGAAATCAGCAACCGAAAATGTTCTTCCTGACGGTGTAACTATCGTAAACGTGCGCGTGTTACCCAACACACAAGCCTGTCCCTTGAGCGAAACGTAACTAACATTTGCAGAAATGCGTATTTCCACCCCCATAGCATTGGACGCTTTCGTCGATACTTAGCCAAAGAACACACGAAACAACTTGCGCTAGTCATTTCTCGAATTGACTGCTGCAATAGTCTTCTTAATGGATTGCCAGCGACAGTAATTGAGAAACTACAACGTGTCCAAAATGCATGTGCTCGTATCATAACGATGCGGTCGAAACGAGACCAAGTCACGCCCATACTCTCGGAGCTGCACTGGCTTCCTGTGAAGAGTCGCATTACTTTCAAGACCCTACTTCTCACTTTCAAATGCCTTCATGGGCTCGCACCTCCATATCTATCAACACTTCTCTCTCCGTATCGCCCGACACACTGTCTACGCTCCTCCGATCAGCTATTCCTTAAACAACCCATTTCCCGCACTAAACTCAGCGAAGTAGCATTCTCTTGTGCAGCTCCAAGAGCAAGGAATCTATTTTATGTTATTTATTTGCCTTAACCATTGTAAAGCGCCCCAGAACAATTATTTGGATGGGGCGCTATATAAGAAATATATTATTATTATTATCCCAACGTTGAAGCGGAGGCTGTTTCCGACCAAAACGTTAGCAACTACAACGGGGTACAACACACTTGTCTGTACCCGCGTCTGTTGTGAAGTCAAAAACAACATCACCTCGGCATGTAAAATTATTGACTGACAATCGGAATCCATCCAGGTCAGTCATGTGATGACTTGCTTTGCTACTGCCTACAATAAGCTATGTATGTCCACGTCCGCGTATCTGCGTCGATGCAGCGAGCTGGTAACGATCACCGAGGATTAGGTTTGCAGGCGGCAGACGGGTGTAATATAAACCTGTCCGATCATCTACGGTGCTAAAATAAATGAATAAATGAATAAATGAATAAATGAATAAATGAATAAATGAATAAATGAATAAATGAATGAATGAATGGTAGTCACACGTAACGGTGAAATACACCTACACAAATATAGTTTGTGAACGGTTAATTACAGCGGCTGAGCCATATCGGTTGCTGTAAAAGGAGTAAGTATTACCTCGTGTATATTGTTAAAGCTTCACCTGCATTCATTGTCGGCAACCTCTGTCGTCGGAACGTCGGAAAGAAAAGAAACACAATTGACATCTAAGTGTTTCGCTGTAACACTATAGGTAGATTTACCCGCAGACCACTAATCCTTCGGATGTTGTTAACTGCCGACAGCTGCTTCGCATCTAAATTATAAAGACAAAGAAAACGTAGCAAAGAATAAGCAGGGCCGTAACCCAATGGTAGGGACTCTTTGCGGGTATTGATAGCCGGGCCAGCTGCGCCCGCGGCTAGCTAAGGGCAGGGACAACCATTCCCTGGACTGTATAGTTTTGTGCAGCCTGCTACCCTGTGTGCTGGTAGGCGAAACATGTAAGTTAATTGTAAGTTAGATAAGATAAAATAACCTGTAACTGTAGTTGTGGAGACATGTCTCTCTGCAGCAACAATTACAGACACACCTTTCGCTCCAAACTCCTTCCTCAGATGTCAGGTGAAGTCGCCATTGATTCTTCGCACCTGTAAACAGAAAGCAGACACAATGGCCTTACCTTACACGTCCACTTCTTCGTCCGCTTCTGCTTCCTCTTCTGCGCCTTCGACTGGGTCCGCTTCTGCGTCTTCCTCCGTGTCCGCGTGCCGTTGTGTCTGCAACAAAAGACAATATAAAAAAACGCAATAGAAAAAGTACGAACCCATGTCGATCGACTCAAGATGCTATGAAGGACGCAGCTGGTGAGAGGGTCGACTGACTGCTGGTCTTATGTAGACATGTCGCCAGAATTCACGCTGGCTGTTTTCTGGTCTGCATCGAGTCGTTTTGTCCACGTGGCGTCATCTTGCCGCCTGTCGTCGCGTATAAAATATTTCATTAAGATTGCATCCTCATAACTGCTGACACACCTCTGCGTCGTATTGTTTATGGATTTCAATATGCGCTAATAGCTAATCAAATCACCTAATCGTGTGCCAAATTACTGAATATATATTTTTTTAAACTAGAAGTAAATGTCAGCACGTGTTTAACGTATGAATATCTGGTGTCAGAAAACATGGTATTCATGCGTTACCTTGGGATCTTTGCCGACCCACGAATAAGCATGGTTGTTCGTGGAACCCTGGTCGCGACATCGACGATCACTCACTTACTCACTCGTGCTAGCTAGACCTTAGGCCCTTCCCGACGCCAACGCGCTCCTTTTTTGTTCCACTCTGTGTCGCACACAACAGTTTCGTCGGAGGTAACCAGTCCGATAGCCGCGCCCCGTTTTCTTGTCTCATCGCCACCTTGTTGGTTAATTAGCCAGGTAGTTTTCGAGTTTCGCTGTCACCCCTTACCAATTGTTATCGGGTTTCTGAGAGACGCTCTAAACAGCGTGCTTTGAACCGACAGAGTCGAATAATAGCGCTTTGTCCTTTACCATCCTCGCAAGCCAGACTTGTATCATGACTATCCTTCGCAAATAACCTACGCAATTTATACGGAAATTAGCTGAATCAGTTATAATTTTTTCCATGTAATTGACTTCGACACTTGCGACTGCGTCAGACACTCGTCGAGTTATACAAGTTGCGGTGCATCCTGGCGGGACCAACCTCAAGGTCGAGTTATGACGGGTATTCGAGTTACTGAATTCCGAATTAACGAAGTTGGGGACACTTTCTTAGGACCCGAACCCACTTTATTTTCGCTATATTATCATATATACATATAGCAACTATTAACATAGCATTTATCTGTCGAATGTGGTCATTGTACATAAAATTGAGCTAGTTAGTCTACCAATATGCAGGTCGACAAGAATATAAGAATCGCACGTTAGCCCGAATGGTCAACCGCGCATACCTCATACTGAGCTAGAGATTGACGACACCGCGCGAGGCATATATTATCATCCAACTAGCCTATGCGATTAAGTAGACCGATGTTTCAGGCGCCAAACTTTCAGGGATTCATAAACGACCCATTGACAGATTTTTTTCTCCAAAATTCCATGTGGGTTACCAGTTAAGTGTTTATACCGGTCTTTAAACAATTGTTCGATCGCAACGGGTTTTTGTTGTTCAAATAACGGATTTTGGTCGTTGGATAAAGATATTTTTATTTTTCAGATACCATCATCTTGGGTTGGACCATAATGTGGTTTTATTTTCCCAATAACAAGGTCAAAACAATGTTTGTATTACCGTAAAACTGGCCCACGTCAATATTCACGATGTTCCGACGCCTATCTCAAATGCATGTGTAACGGGGTTTTTCATGAGCATAACGGGTAAATAAAAAAGTAGAATGTGTAAATTGGAAATTTTCACAATCCTGACTAAGGGTCTGACATGTACCAATCAGTTGAGGAGGTTCCATGTAACTTACAACAATCGTCGAAAACACACGTTGCGTTTGGTAAAACTGTTCTTAAGTCACGTTTCTTAAACGTCGGATACGATTACTTTGGGAAACCGTCTTCTGCGTTTCAAATGTTTCAAGTGAAAACAGAAGATGGACGACAATACAAATGTACACCATTTTTATTATTCATTAAACATTATAAAATGATCACTAAGTTCACCATCTTCATGACGACATCCAGTCAAAATACACAGTATATGTTCCTAAATTATCTGTCCTATTTTGAATAGTCAAACAGGACAATCAAACCTGGATACCATCAGGACAAGTCTGAGAAAAAGGACCTCGGAGTAACCAACAAACAAGTCTTGAGAAGAATGTCAAAAAGGCCAACCGAGTACTTGGGTGCATAATAAGAATATTCCATTGTAGTATGTTCATGGCACTTGCCTTCAAAAGCACTATTTACAGTAGTGTTTTCAATCAATCAATCAATCAAATAGTAATTTATCAGTTTTGAACCTACCTGGTAGATTAAAAACACACAAGAATGTTTTCAACTTAAGTTCAAAACACCCAGTGGTAAAGTTCAAAACATTGTTTTTAACATAGTCTTGATAGTTTTATTAAACAAGTTGTTTTATAAGCTTCACCTATATCTATTCTAGCATTTTAAAAGTCCAGCAGAGGTGTTTTAATCAGGCTTGGGTTCAAGCACGGGTTTCAAATGCGAGAATATCGATAGTATGTTCAACATGAAAGAGCGTTTTGAAAGTAAGTTGAAAACACTCTAGTGTTTTGAACTGGGGGAGTGATTTGAACATTCTACACCGGCATCTCAACAAGGAGCCCTTTCTGTTGAGGAGGCCATACAGAATATACATATACGGTGTCTGTTTCCCTCACCTAAAAACCCATATCTCATATTCCAGTGGCGTACCACAGTCTAGTGCTAACTACACAGACAACGTTCAGCTGGAACAAGACATGTACATACTTCTGCACCAGAGCCATAAAAGCATGGAACTCGCTGTCGGAAGACACAATTCAGGCCCAGACAATTAATCAACTGAACATCTGCTTCAGGAGATTGGAAAGACTACCCAGACGAATACAATCACAACTTCACAAACAAGCGTATTCAGATCGTCTTGCATGGTCACCATTTGTCGTTTTTTCCGACTTACTCTGTTCACCACAGACACCTGCGTAATATAAAACACGATTTAACAAGATAGCCACCTAAATAATTAACTCCAGATGACAGGTGAACAAGGACGACCTATGGCTTATCGGGAGTCCAATTTTGTTCTATGTATATACCGCTCTTCTGAGGTATTTCCGATTTTGTTTTAAACACATTGATATATGCTGCTACAACCATATACAATCGCAGATAATCTGTTCAATTCATGTATCGTCAGTCTTCAGCGAGAATGAATGCTTTCTGATATCTAATCAAGATTTAACAAGAAGATTTAACAAGATTGCCATCGAGAGAATTAACTCTAGATGGCAGGTGGACAAGGAAGTCTTTTGGCTTATCGCTTTTTATTTATGTGTATGCCGCCCTTCCGAGGTACGTAATCTACACAGTTAGTTCCTTCACTTTGTTACTTTATGTCCTACCTTTCTTAACTGAGAAAATTACTTTATCAATATTTTCATAACCATTCAATATCTTAAAAACTTCTATATGATGCTAATATGGCTAGCGTTAGGCTACATGATGATGCAAACGGTATGTTTGTATATGTATTAGTTATTTTTTATTGAAAATAAGGAAGATAATTTAGGAACATCCAGTACACATACCTATATCATATTATGGTAAATTTGCCTATTCAAACGAAATGTAAAACCTACACATTGTGACCAGCACAGTAGCTCAGATAATAGTTTTGATATAAACACTCATGCGGCAACGGGGCAGATAGCAGAATACACTTCAACAATCAATTCTTAATAGCAACATTTGGAAATTATAAAATTAATCCAATATGCATGAACATTAAACTTGTATGCTCTAAGAAATGCGACTAAAATAAAATGACACAAAAGACTGAACACAGCAACGACCATGGTACAACACAGTACACAGGCGATCTGGTTATCTATGCATAAACAGGTTAGGGGGTAATTTTGTAAGTTTGAAAAAACAAAATGTTTCATATGGTTTCAAACCACCACACACCACCCAAATACATGGTGTAGGACCCCTGAAAATGTGCATACTGGCAATAAAATGACACACAATTTGTTTCATACCAAAGTATAATCAAGACACTCCATGTATGCACCACTGAACGGAATACCTGGAAAGAATACCTGGCCCTAGCCGAGATGAATTCTGCGGCTGTACCAAATCGCCATATATTGGTGTGCCCAGGATACACGACGTACATGTATAATTATAATCGTAAAGTGCTTAAACAATAAAATTATTTAACTGATGTGACACAACTACCAAGAAACTACTCCCCCCATTTCCCAGTTCAGACACATCTTGTACCCACATTAGCATCAATGTGCATTAATAAAAATTTAACACATTAAGTGGCACCACTGAAGTTACTGATTTGATCATCTCCACAGACACATGTAATGCACTTGGTCACAGCAACAATAAACACTGTATGTACGTTACACCAAATTACGTTCAAATTCGAATAAACATTGAATATCACTGTATCAAACACAAAGCTGAATTACATCAAATGTTTCTAAATTTGATATAATTCTTATTTAGTGAACAACATGCAATTTTCGATTACATAAATGAAAACGTTTTGTGAAACGAGCAGCATTCAATGCATATCCACAAATTACAATCATCATCAGACAACACAATTACTTATGAATAATTAATTTGTTCACATCTGAGCAGATCTGACATTGGCAGACATTTGCACCATTCTGTATTAAGCAAGTTCATGGCAAGAGTAAAACCACAAAAACCCGGGGACCGTTTCACCAATATTCGTATGAACTCATAAGCTTGATTTTTTTCTTTAAAATCATCTTCGCTCCTAAACAGTGATCTTATCAACTGTCAGCACTAGGATGCGCCACCAGGACACTTCTGCCGCAGGTGTGTTACTGAATTTATGTTCTTGGTGGTACAGTGGCAAGTTTTTTACATTTTGAAAACATTGCTAAAACTTAACAGCTGATTATGTTTAATGGTGGATTTTTCTTATGAGTTCATTGTCTCAGTGAAACAGTACCCTGATATGTAATTCATTTTAGGCAAGGTAGGCAACAGACTAGTGACCATTTGTGGACAGGATCCATCTTACAACAAAGTACTACAACTGAGAAGATGGTGAATATCACATTAGATACACTACCAGGAGTTTGCATGACATAATATAACTCAGCAAAATGTGAAAATAAATTAATTCTTTTATTTTCATGGATTGCCGGTGAACAACCGTTTTTGTTTCACTGACGTAAATTGAACCAGTCACACCAGCTATAATTACATCAAATGCAGCATAGCACAATAGCACAGGGACAGAAACAGCAGTTTGTTGCCACTGAACACACATGAATAATCAAATGATCACAAAATGTTCACAAAAGATCAAATCACATACCTCACGTCTGAATTCGTATTTTTCTTTGCAAACTGTGAAAACTTGCACATCCTAGACTACTTAGTTTATGTCAGTGGCACATAATTACATTAGCTACACGTCTACAAAACATAACATTATTATGAAATCACATTAGATGCAATGAGCAAAACCCCATCATCAATCACACACCATGTCATTACAATAGCTCGTTCTCAACAATTACTAGGATAACTCTTAAAAAGTTAAAAGCGTACTGATACTCAAAGAATCATTGCATTATCTTATAGACTACAAAGATATATATCCTTCTGTGTGAGATTGACTATAATGTTATCACTGATCATCCATTCACATTCTCAACTCATGCGTTACTTAATGTCTAAACGGTCACTGTTTGTATGCATGTTATATTTCTGAATGGCGCATGACAAAATTAATTTTCTAAATGGTCCATACATGCATAAATGTAAATGTACATGAATGCTGTGTTGGAAATATGATTGCCAGACCAGATGACTCAGTCGTCAACTATCTGGTAGGGCTGGCAACTTTCAAAAGGTGCTGACCATCATTTCAGCAAATATCGAAATTTGTCCTTCCAAAACTAACAATGCAAATGTTGTTTCAATGTTATGTTAATATGTCGACAACTAAATTTTGAAGTGGACCACAAACTTTAAAAAAAGGTAAGTTCTTATACAGTGCAGTATCCAGTCCTCAGGACTGCTCAAAGTGCTTTACACTTTATTCCCTGGCAGACCTGTTCAATTGAACACCATCTCGACTTCTCTGGGAAGCATTCAGCTATGCTGCAATTAATGCGCGAAGACTATTCATACACAACTATCCACCACTGTCTATAGCCAGGTACTCATTCATACAGCTGAATGAACTGAAGCAACGTAGAGTAAACGAATTTGCCCAAGGTTCGACACCGCCGCACAGGATTCAAACCCGCGTTCTCTCAGTCGAGAGTCTTACGCTACGCGACTGCCCTCCACTTACTTAAAAGGTTGAAGGTCCAGCAGACCATAAGCATTTCATCTGAGGTACAGAACACTGTATGTATGTATGTATGTATGTACGTATGTATGCATGTATGTATGCATGTATGTATGTATGCATGTATGCATGTATGCATGTACGTACGTACGTACGTACGTACGTACGTACGCATGTATGTATGCATGCATGCATGTATGCATGCATGCATGTATGTACGTACGTACGCATGTATGTATGCATGCATGTATGTATGCATGTATGTATGTATGTATGTATGTATGTACGTACGTACGTACGTACGCACGCACGCACGTACGTACGTACGTACGTACGTACGTACGTACGTACGTACGTATGTATGTATGCATGTATGTATGTATGTATGCATGTATGCATGCATGTATGTATGTATGCATGCATGTATGTATGTATGTATGTATGTATGTACAGACATATTTATGTATGCATGTATGTCATCGTGTAATACTTTCTATCAATATGTGGTACTTGTACAGTCCACATATGTATGAAGTTAGTCTAACAGCAAAAAATGAACGGTCTCAGAGCAAAACACAATAAACACCAATTTGGGTTATATTTTTACTAGGCAAAAATTCATAACTGAAATGTACAATAACAGATATTCCAATATTGTGAACAAATGTACATTTAGGCAGTGAGTGCAAAGCATAAAACTGAGTTTTTAAACAATAAACAGATATACAGCGTTTTGCACTGAAACCATTCCTACTTACGGGTAGTTTCTAAGTGGTCCCTACACATTATACACAAGTGCATTAATTTCCAGTCTATAGAGGCCACAATGACTGAGATATCTGTGTGCGTGTGACAATAGTCTCCACTGTATTGTTGGCCGACAGAAACTGTAGTCCCGTCAGTAGTTCTATGTCACGTATACGTGCCATGTTGTCAGCCAGGTACTCGCGGGAATTCTGAAACAACGATTGAGCAACTGACCAGGTGGCACTGTTTACCAAGAGAGTGAACTCATCAGGAGAATCCGTCACTAAACAACTGACCAGGTGGCACTGTTCCACCAAGACAGAGAACTCATCAGGAGAATCCGTCACTAAACAACTGACCAGGTGGCACTGTTTCACCAAGACAGTGAACTCATCAGGAGAATCCGTCACTAAACAACTGACTAGGTGGCACTGTTTCACCAAGACAGTGAACTCATCAGGAGAATCCGTCACTAAACAACTGACCAGGTGGCACTGTTCCACCAACACAGTGAACTCATCAGGAGAATCCGTCACTAAACAACTGACCAGGTGGCACTGTTTCACCAAGACAGTGAACTCATCAGGAGAATCCGTCACTAAACAACTGACCAGGTGGCACTGTTTCACCAAGACAGTGAACTCATCAGGAGAATCCGTCACTAAACAACTGACCAGGTGGCACTGTTCCACCAAGACAGTGAACTCATCAGGAGAATCCGTCACCAAACAACTGACCAGGTGGCACTGTTCCACCAAGACAGTGAACTGATCAGGAGAATCCGTCACCAAACAACTGACCAGGTGGCACTGTTCCACCAAGACAGTGAACTGATCAGGAGAATCCATCACTAAACAACTGACCAGGTGGCACTGTTCCACCAAGACAGTGAACTCATGAGGAGAATCCGTCACCAAACAACTGACCAGGTGGCACTGTTCCACCAAGACAGTGAACTCATCAGGAGAATCCGTCACCAAACAACTGACCAGGTGGCACTGTTCCACCAAGACAGTCAACTGATCAGGAGAATCCGTCACTAAACAACTGACCAGGTGGCACTGTTCCACCAAGACAGTCAACTGATCAGGAGAATCCGTCACTAAACAACTGACCAGGTGGCACTGTTCCACCAAGACAGTGAACTCATCAGATGAATCCATCACTAAACAACTGACCAGGTGGCACTGTTCCACCAAGACAGTGAACTCATGAGGAGAATCCGTCACTAAACAACTGACCAGGTGGCACTGTTCCACCAAGACAGTGAACTCATCAGGAGAATCCGTCACTAAACAACTGACCAGGTGGCACTGTTTCACCAAGACAGTGAACTCATCAGGAGAATCCGTCACTAAACAACTGACCAGGTGGCACTGTTCCACCAAGACAGTGAACTCATGAGGAGAATCCGTCACTAAACAACTGACCAGGTGGCACTGTTCCACCAAGACAGTGAACTCATCAGGAGAATCCGTCACTAAACTGAATGACTTCTTAAATCTAAGGAGCTTTTTCAAAATACAAATGCCACCACATCACAGAGGACATTATTTCTGTGATAAACCAGTGAAAGTGTCCCACTGGCATATCTTGGTGTTGACAGTTTTCAGTATACAAGCTCATTGTTAAGGAGCAAAATTTCTTTTAAAGAGCAAAATCAGGCTTATGAGCTCATAAGAATGTTAGTGAAACAATCCCAAGGTCACACAGTGACATTGACCTATCATACACCCTCAACTTTCTGAGACACCATCTCAAAAAAGGCACATTCTGTTAGATAGAAACCTGTAGTTCTTATTTGAAATTCGGTACATATCCAAACACCATCCATCATACAGGCTAAGAAATATATCTACCACACATAAAATAAAATATGTCAGGTTTCACCATAAATTATTGAGTGCTGCCATCTATGATGAAATGTAGCATATGCCTACATCTAACCGAATCCACTAGCTAATGTCAGGAATCTAACTACTCGGTAGCAGAGCTGGTAGAAGTACATTTATGTTGTACTTAAGTAAAAATACATGTAACTAGGAAAAAACCTACTCAAGTAAAACTAAATTGGTTTTCTTAAATGTACTTGAAGTACAAGTAAAAAGTAAACAATTGTACTTGAAGTAACACAAAAGTATTTTTCTAAGTTAATTGCTTGACATTTTGTTTTGTAATGTGTACACCACCTGGTAATCATGCTGACTAATGGTAGCGAATCAGCCAATCAGAAAATATTCTGGGTTCCATCAGAAAAAATTAGAAGTTTCAAAATGTTAACACATATATTATGGATACTTCATTACATTCAGAAAAGAAAGTACACCTTAATTGTACTTTGTTACAAGTAAAGTAAACTTTTCTACATACGTAAAGTAACAGAGTAAAAGTACTTCTTTACACTCCGGCTGTGCCCAGTATTATCAAAGTATGTTCTCTTTGACTGTTAATTCAATTCCTCCTCTCTCTCTCTCTCTCTCTCTCTCATTCTCTCTCTCTCATTTTCTCTCTCTCATTTTCTCTCTCTCTCTCTCTCTCTCTATAATGTGTAATAAAATAATGTGAGAAGCAATGGACATGTGTAATGTGTGTGTGTGTGTGTGAGAAGCAATGTGGGACAATGTGTGGTTTGTGTGTGTGTGTGTGGTTTAATGGTTTTAATGTGTGTGTGTGTGTGTGTGTGTGTGTGTGTGGTAAAGGATAAATTGATGTCCCTCCCTCCCTCCCTCCCTCCCTCCCTGTCCCTACTAACACCTACCATACAGTTGGTGACATTGGAGACATGTGGCAGAATGAAGGCTTGATGGTCATACGTTGAGTTCACACAGTCGGAGGTGTCACACAGCAGGGCTAGTAGGTAGTAGTGACTGGGTACAGGTACGGTTGAGTTCTCCACAAACCTTCACAAGAGATAATGTTATGTATTACCTTTGGAAACATTAGGACAATTATGATTGTAGGATTCACTTGGTTCCTCAGTGATCAAGGGGCACATTTCACTAACATTTTTATATTATATTAATATATAATAAATATTATATTAAGCTTACTTTTGTTTTTTTAAATTGATTTTACTCCTTAACAATGATTTTGTATACTGAAAACTGTGTGACATTGAAATAATGTCCTCTGTGATATCACAGCAGACTTTTGTATTAATATAAAACTCACCGAGTGATGTTCTCATCCATTCTACCGTCTATGTCATAGTCAAACGCTGGCCCAACTATCACTCGCATGCTCAAGGTTGCTGCTGTCCAGTCCTCTACCAGCCACATCAGGTCTCTCCATATGCCTGGACACAATAGGTCAGAGGTCAATCAATGGGATCACTCCATATGCCTGGCACACAACAGGTCAGAGGTCAACCAATGGGATCACTCCGTATGCCTGGACACAATAGGTCAGAGGTCAACCAATGGGATCAGTCCATATGCCTGGACACATCAGGTCAGAGGTCAACCAATGGGATCACTCCATATGCTTGGACACAGTAGGTCAGAGGTCAACCATTGGGATCACTCCATATGCCTGGCACACAACAGGTCAGAGGTCAACCCATGGGATCACTCCATATGCCCGGACACATCAGGTCAGAGGTTAACCAATGGGATCTCTCCATATGCTTGGCACACAACAGGTCTGACGTCTACCAATGGCATCATTCTGTATACCTGGACACAACAGGTCAGAGGTCAACCAATGGGATCATTCCATATGCCTGGACACATCAGGTCAGAGGTCAACCAATGGGATCTCTCCATATGCCTGGCACACAACAGGTCTGACGTCTACCAATGGCATCATTCTGTATACCTGGACACAACAGGTCAGAGGTCAACCAATGGGATCACTCCTTATGTCTGGCACACAACAGGTCAGAGATCACCTGATTTTGTTTAGAGACTTTATGACCTTAGACGACCACCCTAAAGTAAAACCATGAAACATAATTGAACCCTTTTTCCACAGAGCATAACGACTGCAAAAATCACATGTAATTTGAGCATTAAGATTCCTGTAGTCACTGGAGGGGTAATTTAATTCTTGTCTCAAACCACAGAAAGGTTTCTTTAACTATTTTCTTGCAATGCCAATGAAAAACAACAAGCGTTAATTACATTGATCACATGTTTAAATTGAATAACAGTTATTTTGTATTAAGAAACTTGCAAAAGTTCCCATCCTCGGAATGGTGAAGAAGATGGTTTCCTGGAGTTATCGTAAATTATGTTTTTATTACCTGGTATGTAAAAATATCAAAAGTTTTTCACATTAACATATTACTGGGTAGTTGCATAAAACATCCCTAACTGATTAGTGCTCCTTGGATCGATCACAGAACATATGCGTGACATTATGAATCGATTGATATCTGTCTAATGTGCAGTCCGAACCCTAAAACTGGTAAGAACCCTTAACCAAAGGAGAATATTTTGGAAACATAAAGGCATTACTTTTCCTTTGAGTGGTCATATATTTAATTAATCCCTGAAATGCAAGCTGTCTAGGAGATAAACATTAACATACCCCCCACACACATACACGGGCTAGCTTGATAATAGTTAGATTGAAAATGTGTAATTTACCATTTTTGAATCCTCTGTACATCGCCACAACATTAGACAAGATGTGGGTGTCTTTAACTGTGTCATTGCTTGAGCTGAATTCTGAAATAATAAATCGATCAAAATACATATGATAGGATCATGACAAACAAAATTTATATATTGTGGTGCTCTGAACAAAATCTATCACATATATTATGCGTATGCACTCATGCACAAGTTGTGTGTGTGTGTGTGTGTGTGTGTGTGTGTGTGTGTGTGTGTGTGTGTGTGTGTGTGTGTGTGTGTGTGTGTGTGTGTGTGTGTGTGTGTGTGTGTGTGTGTGTGTGTGTGTGAATGCGCGCATGCACATGTGCGCATGTGCATGTGGTGTACGTATGTGTGTTTTATGAGCTTTGCAGGAATGTAGGATTTACTGTAAAATGTATACACAGTTCCAACAAATTGATCAATGAAGGAAGACACAAAAATTAGGAGCAACATTTAAGCAAAACTTTTACCTGGAGGGAACAGGTATGTAGTGATGATGTCATCATGTGCTGCCCCCTGGTGGAAGTCACTGCACAGAGGTTGTGATGACGAGTTCAGTCTAACATCTGGCCGCAGACACCCTGACTCCAGCGAGACAGTCAACTGTCAGATATAATGAAGATAGAATTGACACTTCTCGACATGTTGACAAATTTGCCCCACAATAGGCTCCTTGTGAAATGTCACATTTTAATTAACTGTCATATATTAAAAATGGGCCAAGAGGCACTGAAGTCCTTTGGACTAATACGTCGATATGTGACCCCGGCTGACCAAATGAGTGATAAGTCGGAAAAATGTAACTTTGTTTTCTTACATTCTTGTAAAGGTTGGGTAGGGTGCTTTACACTGTTTCGAAAATTATGACTGCTACAAAAATTTGCGAAGTTATGGAGCATTGAACATGGTAAGGGTCAAAAAATGAAAATGAAGAAAACGGCTGTTGAAGTTTTATATTATATATGCAAGTGGATTGCATGGAAATGTTACATGCATGACATTCAAATGTGGCACACAGAATGTATGTTATGTTGCAATGACACACTGGAAGTACAAATGTGCTGCTACAAAGACTTAGCAAGTTATGCCAGATTATGTCTTTATGTGTAAAACTAAGAGGACAGATTATTTGAGAGCAAAAAGTAGACTAAAGAAAATTTAAAATGACGAAGCTAATGCAGAGATAAGATAATTGGCTAGTGGGTATAAATGCTTTATAAAACAAATATCAAAATGCTACCATTAACAGTTACATGAAAACTTGCACAACCTAAACCATAGCAAGCCTGCAGAATACTGGGATATACTTAATAAAGCAAGTAACAGCAGTAAAAAATGTAGAAATATTTCACTGGAAAAGTTTATGAACCACTTTGAAAAACTCGGTAAAAAAACGGAAAGTGAAACTGCAGCTAGTGAGATAACTTTTGATCCAAGAAAGATTTCCCAGTCAAACGAACACATAAACAGACCATTCATGCAAAATGAGGTACTAATGCAAATAAAAAAACTCAAAAACAAACAGGCATGTGGTATTGATAATGTTATAAATGAATACTTAAAAAAACAGGGCCAGGCTGTGTCAGCCTTCTTCTCGTGTGATGTAGAGGTACAGCAAGGAGAAAACTTGTGTCCTTTGTTATTTGCTATTTACCTGAATTTTGAACACTGTTAGTCATAATTATAAGGGACTTGACATGGCAGCTGGTGAAATTTACAACAACCTTAGTGATGACGATGTAGACATTTTCTTGAAAATGTATGTTCTACTATATGCTGATGACACTAGAATGATTCAATCAAATACAGATTCTTGTGTATAGCAGAACTATGTCAACTCTTCTAATGGTTGACATTTAGTTGTTTCAGATGTCAACAATATTGTGAATCTGAAATTATTAGTCTATATTGATACAATTGATTTACATAGTACCATGTCTACACAAGGCATGGCAAGTGTAAACAGAATAGTAGAATGCATTTGATATCAATAAAATGTAGGATATTTCACTCTATAGTTGTCCAGAATATTAATTTTCTATGTTTGTCACCTACAGATGACAATACATCTTTAACCAATAGACACCACAGTCACACCATTTTATAATAATTAAATGAACATAAAAATAAACACAACTTGCAATTATAGAAAATCAATAGTTTTGAAGATACAGTTTAAAAGCTGCAGGCAACTGAGTTTAACAGGGGTCAAATGTGTCTGCTCTGCCTGTGACCAATTAAAGATTAGTCAAGGTCTCAATGGAACAATGCAGAGTGGAGTGAGGCCTGGCATTGTGCCTGGCACAATACCCAAAATCTACTGTTGGGGGTTGTCTCAAGGGCCCTTCTCAAAACCACATCACTAGATAATGTAAAACTTTTGCACTTTGGGGGCCCCTGAGGTGCCTTTAGAATGATTCAATCAAATACAGATTTCTTGTGTATAGTGGCAGCACCCTAAGATACATCTACGCAAAATTAGAAAAAAAGTTGCTGAATAGTTTTTGATAAAATAGGCAAAATGTGACAAATTACCAGCTTTTTGGGCCCTTGGGGGCCCTATGGGGTCCTTAGAATTATTCAATCAAATACAGATTTATCGTGCCTAGTGGCAGTACGCTAAGATACATCTATGCAAAATTAGAAAAAAAGTTGCTGAACAATTTCTGAGATACGGCAGCTAACGGCGGACACAGAATGATGGCAATAGTCCCTTGGACCTTTGGCCCAAAGGACTAAAAACTAGTGGTTTAATCTTGACCAAACTTGCAGTGTCTTAAATCTGTATCAGGGCCTCACCCAGAGACCCGTCCACCCGTCATTTGGACGGGTAGAATTCGAAAATTGCGGTTTTGGACGGGTTTAAATTGATTGTGGACAGGTCCTCCGGGACGGCCCTTCCATACCCGTCCACGTCGTTTTTCCAGTTACAAAAACCAATTAAGGCCTCGACTTGCTAGGGTAATTGTCACCTAACCACTAGCTGTGATTGCTTGAAGCCAACACTTGCGTAGACCAACTAATCCTATGTGAGGTCATCGTCAGGGTGGGGAGATACAATATGCACTCATCGATTATGACGAGACTCGATTGGATGGTTTAGTGAACTGATTGGGTGATGTTACACAGGGACCAATTGAGTGTATTGCTGTAATTACTAGTGCCTAGGAAGAACCCGCTCTTTCCGTTCCCAAACTATTTCCGAGACCTAATTGTCAAAGTCACCACGACCACTAACAAGACAACAGTGACTAATACTGGCTATCACAATAACTAACTAGCATTACCACAGTGGCAGCTGGATCTGGCCAGATTTGGTGCTAAACTATGACACGCCACCGGTCATGCAGCCCTTACATCGTTCAGTCCACATTAAATAATACGCATTTACTATCATTGGAACGACAACGTAAAACTCTTTACAATGGTGTAACGTTTTTAGAAGTATTCCTTTATTTGATGAACTTATCGTCCGTGATATAGTGAAAATGCGTGCCAAAAATGTTATGTCGACGGCGCATCGCGAAGGTACGGTTTTCACAAACACAGGTCGCGGCAAATTGAAAACCCGTACTTGTAAACATATTTGAATTGTCATGATTTTTAGTCAACCAATGAGGAAATGTGTTGGTCTTCACTGCTGATGTTACACAAAATCTATGCCGTCAGACAAACGAAAGTTACGCGTTGGCGTGGCGACTTTCACTCGTCGTGCTTTGTTTTGGTTATCCGATGCGTGGTCTAGGCATGGAGCTACGCTGGCCAATAAAATTGAATGATTTTATAGTTTAACAATTGAAACATTCACAGCAATACGACACAATGTTTTAGTTAATACCTGTAACTTATTATGGATCAAAACATGGCCATTGCATGGCGCTTATTTTTAAAATATTTGTCAATCTAATATTTTGTTTTAGAAATTAAACAAAATCGAACTGTAGTATTTCTAATATTATGATATGATACTTGTACAACAAAAACATCCAATGCTTTAAAATTCCAAATATTACCTTTCATAGTCCATTGTACCTTGTATACAATTTGTATACACACATTTTCATAGCATATAAAAATTGGGATTCCACATTAAATATATTTACTAATTAGTTATAATTTTGTTAGTAATTTTGCAAATTGTGGCATTTAAATGTGTTATAACGAAGCAACTTATATGTGCTTAACTGTAAATGGCATTAAAATGTGAATCACATGCTTTGAACAAAATATACTTACATATTAGGAATTCTCATTCAATAGCAGGTACATATAAAATTATATATATATATATATACTCGTAGTTGCTGCTGTGTTTTAAGAAGTATATATTTAATTCTTATGTAAACAAATATACATATTTGTTGTCATATTTATATTGTTATTACTACTTACATTTCTGATCACACATGAGATGTGCATTCAGCCATATGCTCTATCTTGCCTTCATAGGGTAATATGTACTTTTAGTTTATTTTTAAGATTGGAATTTACCATGCAGGTATATATATATGTATATGTATTATATATACAGCCTGTATATATATATACATACATACATATATATATATACATACATACATATATATATATATATATATATGTATGTATATGATTTATATATATACCTGCATGGTAAATTTTGGTAATCATACCTAGTGTGTCCAATCATAAAAATAAACTAAAAGTACATATTACCATTACATGAGATGTGCATTCAGCCATGTGCCTTGCTTCGTCTAACGTCTGATAGCATGCTGATTGTGCGTCCGATTGGGCGTTCAATCGCGTATGCGACCGTGCTTTGTCAGTCAGTGACTTTTATGTAAGTTTACCCAAAACTAATAAAATACATGCATTTAAGAAACCACATATTAAAAACACAATAGAAAATAATATTATGAGTCATAATTAGCCTCGTTCCCAAAAATGTCACTTTTTTATGTTTGTGTAAATTTTAGTAATAACTTACTGATGATTTTAAAACAAACAAAACTTAAAGCTCATGATATGCGGAATCCAAAAAGATAAGGTACAAAACTATCAAGATATCAAGACTGACACCAGGTTTACTGACTGACATTACAACTTGTTATTACAACTAGATGTATTGACAATGTGAACAAACTTAACCTACCCGTTGCTGAGGAAGCAGAAACGCTGTCCACAGAGGTATCTTCACGCTGGGCGAGTAGGCACTCACAAAGTCTGCATGGTGTAGAATGCAGAATGGCCTGTGAGACACGGGAATACCACTTTGTACGTGCTTTTGACCTAGCTGCTGTTGTTCTTCCAGGCTGATGTTCAGCCGTTGGTCCCAGTCCCGTTTAGTAGCATTCTGAAAGATCATCACAGGACGTTACAGTAACACTTCTATAAAGATCTGAAAACAGGTAAGAGAGTCTGTGGGACTGCTCAAAGACCTTACACTTCACCCAAGGCTTAACAGTCTTAGTGATCTTTTATAAGCAAGTCAGCAGACAGTGAGGGATGGAATGAAAGAGAAATGGAGGGAGGGAGAAAGGGTTAGATGGAAAAAGAGAGGGAAGGAGAGCGAAGGGGTGGGACCGTGGGAGGGAAAAGAAAGAGAAGGAAGAAGAAAGGGAATAAAAGATAAATGGAGCAAGAGGGAAACAAGAAGGAGAACAGATGGGTGGGAATAAGATAGGTGGGGAGGGAGGAAATGAAAGAAATGGAAGGATAAAGAATGGGAAAGTGGGAGAAAAGGAGGCAGGGAAAAATACAGAAGTAGAAAGGAATGGAAAGAGAACAGGAAGAAGGGAGGAACAGTGGTACTAGGGAGGGAGGGAGTTAAACGGAAAGAGAAAAATATGACTTAATACTAAGCAATCAAGTAAACACATGCATGCACACACGCTCGCATGCACATACACATGCATGCGAATGCACACATCCACAAATCTGTTTGAGTTGACTAAAGACTTTGTGTCGTGTAATATGGTCAGTTGATCAAAACGTGATCATCACAAATTAGCTGTGGTGAAAACAACAAACAACTGTTGAAACCTCAACGACTGCTCCACAAAACTTGTATCAGAAGAAAGTATTAACAACCATGATTATCTTACAACAACTTAGCTAGAGTATATATGTATGTTACACTACTCTTTCAGACCCTTCGCGTATCAGACGCCAAACCTTTTTTTACTGAAGGATGAGTATTTTTACACATTATCCGAAACGACACATTGCAGTGTGAAGAATAGGGTGAGATGTACTGCGGGGGTGAAGAGTAGAAACAAGTGAAGGATGGAGGAGTCGAGGGAGGAGGCTAGTGGGAAAGAACCTTTCAAGCAGAAGCTGGTGAGGAGTCAACTAAAGTGGACTGGACATATGGAGTGAATGGGAGAAGAACGGCTAGCGTAGAAAGTAGATGTCTGGGAAGTGGAAGGTGAAAGGAGACAAGAACAACCAAGACTGAGATGGGAGATATTGAGGGACTGAGAGAGTGGAGGATGAGAGCAAAAGGTAGAGAGGAGTGAAGATAGTTAGTGGATACAGACATATGGTTCTGCCCCCATTAAATGTGAGCGTAAATGTTTGTTTTTATAACGGGCGTCAATGGCGGGTAGAAATGTAAAATGATACGATTAATGTGTATTTTTGTTGACTGTGAAAGGTGTGTGCAATTGGAGGGTATATATATTCCAAAACACCCCCCCTCCCGCCTTCGGATGTCATCATTTCAGCAGAGACAGTGGGGAGAAGCTGGAGTAAGTAAATTCACAGCAGCGGCATGACATAAAAAATTTCAACAGCACTGTCCCCCCGTGTTTGTTGGGATGTCATGAGTTCACAGCCGAGATAGCGGAGAAGCTGAAGTTACAGCGGCGCAATGGCGACAAATTTCCAACTGCACCCCCTCCCCCCGTCTTCCGATATCACAGTCGAGCCAACTGAGCCACTGCAGAGCAGACAGAAGTTGAAGAAGAGCTAAAGTTACAGCGGCGCAGCCAGCGAAACATTTTCAACAGTACTCCCCACCCTTCTTCCGATGTCACAGTCGAGCCAACTGAGACAGCTACAAGGTGAAGGAAGAAGTGAAGATATGAGGCGGCGAACATTGTTCAGTGGTGCTGAAGCTCCGTTAGCCCCCCCAGTTTGAATTTCATTCCCGCATCACTGGATACAGAGCAGTGCAAGATGAGTGAGGGAAAGAAAAAAAGATAAATTGAGGACCAGTATCGATGCCAGCCTCACTCCGGACATACAGGGAAAGAGCAATTATACTATGTTTGATACATACCCTACAAGAGCACCCAGAGGAGGTGAGGTTGGCACGTTGTTGATACTCATCCTCCAGATGAGGGTAGCCACACTGAAGAGTCTGACTGACAGAGACTGCTGGCAGAACTGGGGTATGGCGTAGAACGTGATAAAGACTTCCCTCAGTCCCATTATTGGGAGCCGGGCTGATATTCATTAGACCTGAAACACGGTACACTTGACATTTTGGGATTCCACTGATTGTAAGGTCATTTGTTGAAATATACTCAATATAGGCTTAGGCATGCATTTTATAGTGAAAATGACCGCTATTACATGCATTGAAAAAAGAATTGTACCAAAAAAAACGCCTATATGTTGTCTGTTCATGTGTGAAATTTTGTTGTGATAACTCAAAAACTACAAGTTCAGTAGGCTTCCAAAACAACCCATGAATCCACGATCTACAGACCGCGGCGACATGCTGCCTGTGCTAAGATGCTGTGTTGGTACGCTGGCGCCGAGCGCCTCGTTGCGTTCCATTCAGGTCGAAAAACGAAGCGTAAATCCTGCTTATTCACAGATGTCGCGCCGCATCAATATCAGTTCTATTCAGTCAGAATAAAGTTTATATTGAAGAGGAGTGGTAGTTTGACTGATCAGTGATAAGCACTAATCCAAATGAAGACAAATATGCTGGCCACATATGCATGTAACATAAGCCTATGCGTAGCTGTCATCTTTTGCTAACAACTTCACTATTTCATATCAGATCAGCTAGCGCTTATCACCAATTGATTCGGCATTAAATTTGGAATCAAACACATAATAATTATTACTGCTTTGTGAAGATTACATTTAATTTGTGACCGTGCCAACACTTAAAAGGTGAAAGATTTTAGAATTTTCCCTGAGTATCGATGCTTAGCGGAGCTTCGGTAGTTCTCGCTACGTGTGCCATCAGTTAAGTTGCTAATGTTTTATTTTACACGTATGCAAGATATTTTGGCATATTGTGGTTCCTAATTGCACACAAATATGATCTACACAACAAATAATATTGTATTGATAACTTGCAGCGAATAATTTTAGTATTTGCTGATCGTTAAAAGTGGATCTCCCCATCTCAACAAAATAGGCTGATCCACAGAACCTTCGCAATGGACACCAGTACAAGTTGATCTATGGTGTGAGGGATGCGCGATGCCCATGTTTTGCTAAACGTTCTTTATGATATTTTCGCTGTTTGTTATCCCTTTTCGCATGATCGGAGATGTTTTAAGTTTCTTGTAACATCTATGTGTTATGTTAAAAATGAGCCAAATGGCCCTGAAGTCCTTTGGACTAATACGTCTATATGTGACCCCGGCTGACCAAATGAGTGATAAGTCGGAAAAATTGTAACATTGTTTTCTTACATTCTTGTAAAGGTTGGGTAGGGTGCTTTACACTGTTTTGAAAATTATGACTGCTACACAAATTGGCAAAGTTATGGAGCATTGAACATGGTAGGGATCAAAAAGTGAAAATGAAGAAAACGGCTGTTGAAGTTTTATATTATATATGCAAGTGGATTGCATGGAAATATTATATGCATGACATTCAAATGTGGCACACAGTATGTAATATGTATGTTATGTTGCAATGATACACTGGAAGTACAAATGTGCTGCTACAAAGACTTATCAAGTTATGCCAGATTATGTCTTCATGTGTAAAACTAAGAGGACAGATTATTTGAGAGCAAAAGGTAGACTCACTGTTTGACACACTTTAAAACCTACAGGCAACTGTCCAGTTTAACAGGGGTCTAGTGGCTTCATTCTGTCTGTTGACACAAGCTACTGCCAGTGACCAATTACAGATTAGTCACAGTTTCCATCAAACAATAGCAGGCAGAGAATCTTAGCTCCACAGCTGGGTGTAATACACAACCAGAGCCACCACTGATTCATGGTCAAGTAGATTAGCTCAATGCACCAACTAAGACAATACACAACACTGTGAGTGACAGTGTCCAGAGTGAGGCCTAAGCAGTGTCCTCATTGCTGAATAGATCAATTAAACCTGCCAAGTGGGTGACATTCTGCACAAGTGTTCATTAATCCTTAGTGATTGTTCAGAAAACCAGACTGACCACATACCTAAACAAAGCGAATGTAATAGGTGAAGAACAGGCAGTGTTCAGATAGGGGTATTGGTTGAATTGTATTTGTCTCGACGCAAAAGGCTTTATTGTGCCTTCATCGATTATAAGAAAGCATTTGATTTAGTAGACCGGTCTCCACTGTGGTCTAAGATAATTTCATGCGGTATTAATGGTAATGTGTTGAAAGTTGTATACAACATGTACAAAAATGCTAAATCATGTATAAATCAGGGCCAGGCTGTGTCAGCCTTCTTCTCATGTGATGTATAGGTATTAAAGCCCTGCGTGGGCTGGAAATCTGAGCCCGCACCCGCCCCACAACTATGTCATTTGACCCGCAGTCGGCCCCACATATTACAACTCAGCCCGCAGCCCACCCCGCCCCGCATATTTTGCCACATCCTGGCCCGCAGCCCGCCCCACCCCGCAGTAACCTGGCCTGCAACCCGCCCCGCAGTAATTAGTCAAAAGTCAGCCGGCACCCGCCCCGCAGCCCACAACAGATGACATGGAATCATTAAAAATATATCATCTTTATTAATAGTTGTTGTTTACAATATTAACAAATGCACGGCGCTGGGTGACAACCATGTCGTACTTGGAATTCCATCTTTAAGAAAAATAGAACCCTTGTCATTAATCTAATTGATATAAATCAGCACAAGTGAATATGCAATGGCAGTTGATAATTTTTTAATGAAGAACAATGAAATTCACACCTCTGGCATTAATTTCAGTGGCATTCTGTGATCTTATAATCTATTTGCCATTGCACCTGCCATCTAGAGTTAATTCTCTGGATGGCAATCTTGTTAAATCTTGTTAAATCTAAACATGAGTTGTTCAAAGGTTGAGTCTGGTGCACAAAGGCAGTGTTGCAATTTGCAATCTGCTGATATTAGAAGTTTGCAATTTATATTTTCTGATCGTAGAATACTGATTGTTGAGAGGGTTTTCACATGTCCATATAACAGGCTCAAAATCCCCTCTGGACCAGGCTACTGGCAACGGATTATACTAGTGTAGAAGGCAGTTTGACTTGAGCCATCTTACTTCTACAGAGGAAGACTGGCAGTTCTTGTTCTTAGCAGTTAGCACTGTCAGCCAGTGCCTGCTCTTCATGGACATCCTGGTGGCTTAATTACACAAACAGATTGATGGCCTGGACTGATACTTCCTCCAGGAAGAAGCCACTAATCACACCTGACCAAAGCTGGCAAGGCAGGCCAGCACATGTTATCATAACACTGTTTAAACACAAACAAAAGGGCAATCCTGTAATCCCCAATTAACTAGCTCAAAGAATGTCCCACCTTTGAGTAACTGGTGACCATTAATGAGTTACAAAAATCAGCCCGCCCGGTACAAATTGAAACTTAACCCGCACCGCAACAACAACAAAAATCCAGCCCGCGGGGGCCCACGGGTTGCGGGCCCCCGCGGGCTGTGGGTCAAAACCCGCCCCGCGCAGGGCTTTAATAGGTATGGCAAGGAGAAAACTTGTGTCCTTTGTTATTTGCTATTTACCTGAATCATTTTGAACACTGTTAGTCACAATTATAACGGACTTGACATGGCAGCTGGTTAAATTTACAACAACCTTAGTGATGATGATGTAGAAAATGTATGTTCTACTATATGCTGATGACACTAGAATGATTCAATCAAATACAGATTTCTTGCTTGTGTATAGCGGAACTATGTCAACTCTTCTAATGGTTGACATTTGGTTGTTTCAGGTGTCAACTATATTGTGAATCTGTAATTATTAGTCTATATTGATACAATGATGGCAATAGTCCCTTGGACCTTCGGCCAAAGGACTAAAAACGATTAAGGAATTACAAAATATGGTAAATATACGGAATGTCAGCAAACGGCACTGCTACGCCCGTTTCCGACCTGCGAGACGTTGTCATGTCGTTGCTATTTAGGCTGACTTTCAACCTGCATTTACGATCAATGGATACGCATGGAAAATTATATCTAGTAGCAATTTGTTACTCTACTTTGGAAATAGTGTTAGTAATAGTTATAAGATAATATAATAAAATATTGTCGATGGTGCGATGCATTGTGGGACGAGATCGATGTAGGCCAAGATCGACGATTACATAATTAAGTTAATTTTGATAAGAACATAGTTTGGTTGTTCCTTTTAATATGTTACCAAATAATTTTGAAACGTACAATAATATATTTTAAAACGAAAATTCAAATTTACAAAGATTACAAAGAAACATTGTTTGTGTTAAATATGCAATTACAGATAGTTCAATGTAATATTATTTTATAAATAAAAGCAATTGTACAGTGTTTGTGTTAGGGTTTTAAAAAACGGGATCCTTGACATTTTTCCAGGACACCAGGTGATCAGGGAAAGGAAAACCAGTCACAAAGAATCAGATAAAAACCAAACAACATTACATAATTTAATGAAACTTGTTTCATTGTCCACATATCAAATTTATCTCCCATTTTTCATATTTTTATTTGTCCAAGTTATATTTTTTTATTTTGTGCTTGTCTCTTGCCAGTGCCAAACTCCCAAAACAATATATTTCCTCATTTTCAAAATAGGATATCGCAAAAAGTATCGTTCAAATCCATCTAATATTTTGTACATTTATAGTATATGTTAATGTCCTTGGACATGTGTAATATTGTTAGATTGAAGCTATTAATTAACACATTGTATTATATCAAAAATGGCATTTTTATAATAACATTCGTGCCCAACCCTATTCAGTAGGTTCTGATGTATTGCTATGAATGAAGCAAACTATGTTTAAAATCAATGCCCAATGCAACTGTACATTTAGTATTTTATTAGTTTTGGATTATTTGTCAAGAAAATAAACCAGACATTGACAGAAGATATTACAAGATATGCATTTCAGCCAAAATCACAAAATTAATAGGATAATACATAAACAACTAATTTTGGCTCGGGTGCAGAATAGAGCCGGTGAAAAACATGATATGTACATGTCTTTTTTGACAAAACATGATACATCCATACAGGGAGCGCCGTCACTACGTTTAGCTGGAAAAGCGGGAAATGGCACTGATTAGTTGAAATGGATATATCGCATTTTGATTAAAAAAAAGGCAGATGGTATTTATTGCATCTTGAAAACAAAATTTTTGCACATTGTTTAACAGGGTATACCGCATTTGTATATAAATTGCATATCGTACTAGTCCAATGTGTAATTAAACAAACGTTTCGTCCCTGTTCAGGTGAAATTTCAGAAATGATGTTTATCACATTTTATCCTGAAACTCTCCAATTTACCTTTTATAATTAATTTATTTATTAACATATTTAAGATAATAGCCGGAGACAGACAGAGGTGGACGAATTTTGTCGCTGTCCTAAACTCCAGCGGGTAGTAAGTAAGTAATAATTAACATAGATCTATTAACTTATTCTATGCTTATATGACTGTTACAGAATAGAAAAGTCTGATTTATTATTTGTCATGGCAGTGGCATACACAAAACGACATGTTTCACTCCACACAAGTACCATGAATGTGATCTTTCTTATTATTATTTGTCATGGCAATGGCATACACAAAACGACATGTTTCATTTCACACAAGTATCATCAATGTGATCTTTCTTATTATTATTTATCATGGCAGTGGCATACACAAAATGACATGTTTCACTTCACACAAGTACCACGAATGTGATCTTTCTTATTATTATTTGTCATGGCAGTGGCATACACAAAACGATATGTTTCACTTCACACAAGTACCACGAACGTGATCTTTCTTATTATTATTTGTCATGGCAGTGGCATACACAAAACGACATGTTTCACTTCACACACGCACCATGAATGTGATCTTTCTTATAATTATTTGTCATGGCAGTGGCATACACAAAACGACATGTTTCACTTCACACATGTACCATGAATGTGATCTTTCTTATTATTATTTGTCATGGCAGTGGCATACACAAAACGACATGTTTCACTTCACACAAGTACCATGAAAGTGATCTTTCTTATTATTATTTGTCATGGCAGTGGCATACACAAAACGACATGTTTCACTTCACACAAGTACCATCAATGTGATCTTTCTTATTATTATTTGTCATGGCAGTGGCATACACAAAACGACATGTTTCACTTCACACAAATACCATGAATGTGATCTTTCTTATTATTATTTGTCATGGCAGTGGCATACACAAAACGACATGTTTCACTTCACACAAGTACCATGAATGTGATCTTTCTTATTTTATTTGTCATGGCAGTGGCATACACAAAACGACATGTTTCACTTCACACAAGTACCATGAATGTGATCTTTCTTATTATTATTTGTCATGGCAGTGACATACACAAAACAACATGTTTCACTTCACACAAGTACCATGAATGTGATCTTTCTTATTATTATTTGTCATGGCAGTGGCATACACAAAACGACATGTTTCACTCCACACAAGTACCATGAATGTGATCTTTCTTATTATTATTTGTCATGGCAGTGGCATACACAAAACGACATGTTTCACTTCACACACGTACCATGAATGTGATCTTTCTTATTATTATTTGTCATGGCAGTGGCATACACAAAACGACATGTTTCACTTCACACATGTACCATGAATGTGATCTTTCTTATTATTTGTCATGGCAGTGGCATACACAAAACGACATGTTTCACTTCACACAAGTACCAGGAATGTGATCTTTCTTATTATTATTTGTCATGGCAGTGGCATACACAAAACGACATGTTTCACTCCACACAAGTACCATGAATGTGATCTTTCTTATTATTATTTGTCATGGCAGTGGCATACACAAAACGACATGTTTCACTTCACACACGTACCATGAATGTGATCTTTCTTATTATTATTTGTCATGGCAGTGGCATACACAAAACGACATGTTTCACTTCACACATGTACCATGAATGTGATCTTTCTTATTATTTGTCATGGCAGTGGCATACACAAAACGACATGTTTCACTTCACACAAGTACCAGGAATGTGATCTTTCTTATTATTATTTGTCATGGCAGTGGCATACACAAAACGACATGTTTCACTTCACACAAGTACCACGAATGTGATCTTTCTTATAATTATTTGTCATGGCAGTGGCATACACAAAACGACATGTTTCACTTCACACAAGTACCACGAATGTGATCTTTCTTATTATTATTTGTCATGGCAGTGGCATACACAAAAAGACATGTTTCACTTCACACAAGTACCATGAATGTGATCTTTCTTATTATTATTTGTTATGGCAGTGGCATACACAAAACGACATGTTTCACTTCACACAAGTACCATGAATGTGATCTTTCTTATTATTATTTGTCATGCCAGTGGCATACACAAAACGACATGTTTCACTTCACACAAGTACCACGAATGTGATCTTTCTTATTATTATTTGTCATGGCAGTGGCATACACAAAAAGACATGTTTCACTTCACACAAATACCACGAATGTGATCTTTCTTATTATTATTTGTCATGGCAGTGGCATACACAAAACGACATGTTTCACTTCACATAAGTACCATGAATGTGATCTTTCTTATTATTATTTGTCATGGCAGGGACATACACAAAACGACATGTTTCACTTCACACAAGTACCATGAATGTGATCTTTCTTATTATTATTTGTCATGGCAGTGGCATACACAAAACGACATGTTTCACTTCACACAAGTACCATGAATGTGATCTTTCTTGTTATTATTTGTCATGGCAGTGGCATACACAAAATGACATATTTCACTTCACACAAGTACCATCAATGTGATCTTTCTTATTGTTATTTGTCATGGCAGTGGCATACACAAAACGACATGTTTCACTTCACACAAGTACCATGAATGTGATCTTTCTTATTATTATTTGTCATGGCAGTGGCATACACAAAACGACATGTTTCACTTCACACAAGTACCATGAATGTGATCTTTCTTATTATTATTTGTCATGGCAGTGGCATACACAAAACGACATGTTTCACTTCACACAAGTACCATGAAAGTGATCTTTCTTATTATTATTTGTCATGGCAGTGGCATACACAAAACGACATGTTTCACTTCACACAAGTACCATCAATGTGATCTTTCTTATTATTATTTGTCATGGCAGTGGCATACACAAAACGACATGTTTCACTTCACACAAATACCATGAATGTGATCTTTCTTATTATTATTTGTCATGGCAGTGGCATACACAAAACGACATGTTTCACTTCACACAAGTACCATGAATGTGATCTTTCTTATTATTATTTGTCATGGCAGTGGCATACACAAAACGACATGTTTCACTTCACACAAGTACCATGAAAGTGATCTTTCTTATTATTATTTGTCATGGCAGTGGCATACACAAAACGACATGTTTCACTTCACACAAGTACCATCAATGTGATCTTTCTTATTATTATTTGTCATGGCAGTGGCATACACAAAACGACATGTTTCACTTCACACAAATACCATGAATGTGATCTTTCTTATTATTATTTGTCATGGCAGTGGCATACACAAAACGACATGTTTCACTTCACACAAGTACCATGAATGTGATCTTTCTTATTATTATTTGTCATGGCAGTGGCATACACAAAACGACATGTTTCACTTCACACAAGTACCACGAATGTGATCTTTCTTATTATTATTTGTCATGGCAGTGGCATACACAGAACGACATGTTTCACTTCACACAAGTACCACGAATGTGATCTTTCTTATTATTATTTGTCATGGCAGTGGCATGCACAAAACGACATGTTTCACTTCACACAAGTACCATGAATGTGATCTTTCTTATTATTATTTGTCATGGCAGTGGCATACACAAAATGACATGTTTCACTTCACACAAGTACCATGAATGTGATCTTTCTTATTATTATTTGTCATGGCAGTGGCATACACAAAATGACATGTTTCACTTCACACAAGTACCATGAATGTGATCTTTCTTATTATTATTTCATATTATTTTAGAGAAACCATTAGATGGGAACAAGATTGAGGATGAGAAAAATATGAGATGCATGTTAACAAATGTCAATGTCTTCTGTAATGTGCACTATTCATCCAAGTAATTCAGTTGTCATGCAATAAAATAAATCAGAACTTTAAACTGAAGGAATAAACTGAGGACATTTTAGTTTAGTTTTTGTCTAAAATGTTCTTGTATTACAGCAATGTACATTGAATTAGAAACAACTAATTTCACTCATGACATCTTATATAATAAAACAGCAACTTACGTGACATGAGGTTGTACAACTCAATTGATTCAAAAGGCTCCACCGTCTTTCCAGTCTTAAATGATGGCCCATATCCAACAAACAGGGCCTGAAAATCAAAGTATTTACCTTTATTCAGTTAAATTTTCCATGGGATGTTCCACAAAACCTCCCGTCATAATTTTTTAAGATTATCTGATTACCATGGTTATATATTGTCATGCAAAAGACAAACATTAACCATTTCAGTACTACAGCCCTGATCAGCTGTGACCACTGAATACTGTATTCCCAGTGAATATGCAACATAATGGACTACCTCACTTTAAGTCAGGATTTGAGCAAAAAAAATGCATTTTATGAAAACGAATGTTATATATTTTCGGAAAATATGATAATCAGCGAATAAAATAAGCCATATCATTTTACATTCCGTCATCATGGTAACCAACAATCCAAGATGGCCACCAAGATTTCAACGTTTTTGCAGTTGCTGAACTCAGTTGTATACTAAGTTCGCTGACATCGTTATTATGTTGATCGTTAAACATCCGACAAAGATTCTTCGATAAAACTATCAAATAATCTGTCCCAAACATATGGTGGTTAATCGCTAGTTGAAGTAATGCGGTCCACCATTGTGGCCGCCGCAGATTTTGATAATCCATCATTAAAAACCGTGAAAATCACCGTAAACTATTATTGAGCGATAATAAACAATGACCACTGCTGAATAGCTAATTTATTCGCCTTGACAACCGTACACAACAAATGGCTCCACGTAGTGGATTATTATTAATAAAAACGATTTGAATAGCAGACATCGTCAATGTCGGAAAATGGGCCTGTCGTATTGAAGCGTCACAGACAGTGCGGCCGGAAAACCGGCCTGTCATACTGAAATGGTTAACGTGATCTCCGACTCATGAGGTATAAACAGTCCCCAAAGCTGAGAGCCAGGCTTTTACACCAATATGCCATGCCTGCCTGGTCCGGGTTTTGAACTCAGACTACTGGCATGCCAGACGGATGTGCCAACCACTGCACTACTGCGTTCCCCTATGTAGGTTGTACAGTAATTAATAGATTATCATTTTGGTACCAGACCATCCAACAAGGAATTCAGAAATATAATCAGCCAAAACATTGGACAAAACTCATAAGATGCAAGCTGTAATAACGTCAGAAGATCTACTGGCATGGCAAAAACCATCCTCCAAGCCACAGTGAGGGGGAAAAGGAGAGGCAGGCAGAAAAAGAACTGGCAAGACAACATCAAAGAATAGAGAAGCCTCCACTTGTACAAATTACAAATGGCAGCAAAAGATCAGCAAGGTGGAAAAAGATGGTGTGATTATCATCAGAGGTGCACCAGCGACCAAACATGGTTACAAGACAGGTGAGGTGAGAGAGTAATTACCTGCATGTTTTCATATGAAGGATCCCACCCATGTTGCCCTTTCCATGGACTCCAATGCTGAGACCTGAAACAGAATATAAACAATACCCTGCTTACGTTTCTGTTGTCATCCATTGCCAAGACAAAGCTCAGAAACAGAAAACAACTACTTGTGTGTGATCAACAGCTGTTTTATGGAGGGAGATGAAGCCAATCTAACTATAATCGAACTAGCATATGTATGTTTCCTCATAGATGGCTTGCACCTTGGGCGCAAAACTTTTAGGAATTAATCTATGATACTACAAGTTATCAGTCTAATATATGTTATTACAAGTTATCAGTATAATATATGACATTACAAGTTATCAGTCTAATATATATTATTACAGTTATCAGCCTAATATATGTTATTACAAGTTATCAGTCTAATATGTTATTACAAGTTATTAGTCCTGTTACTGGGTCCACTGGAATCTGAATAAATACAATACAATAGACATGAAGCGAAACCCCTTTAGTGTTTTCGAAATATCCCATATTTCAAGGGTTCTTCGTGGTTTTGGGGGTAAAACAATTTCATTGCAACATAAAAAGTAATAACATGCAACTTTGTTAGTAATAAAAATGTTTAATTTCAAACAAAAGTCCATATACAAATGTACGTACACAGATTAAATACATATAACAAATTCCACCGAACAATCAAATTTTTCTTTGAATGGCAGCTCACAAACCAATTATAAAATCGATTAGTTTGGCTAAATTGATGATCGATTATGAGAATTAAACCAATTCCCACATGCGAGTTAGAAGAGTGATGAGAGGGAAGACGGCTGGGAGAGACAAGAAGTCATTTACCTGGTGATGAGCCATGTGTCTTGGGGCATGAGAACAATGTTGTCAATGCGGTCATTGTTGGCGTAATGAAGTCGTCTTGGAAGCTCCGACTTCTCAAACACGCGCATATGTGGGGAGCCGCACCGCAACTGATCCAGAATCTCCAACCTCTCAACTGCGACCAGTATAAAGTAACCGACCTTTCAAATATGACCAATAAAAATAAAACAACTGACCTCTAAAATTACGACCAACCTCTCAATTACAACAAATACAAAACAATCGGCCTCTCAATTACGACTAGTGCAAAGCAACTGACCTTTCAACAATGGCCAGTACAATGCAATTAACCTCTCAGAAATGACCAGTACAAAGCAACTGACCTCTCAACAGTGACCAGAACAGATCTTAGAATGTACATAATATACATTACACATTAATATGCACATTGCATGCATTGAAAACACTAGCTAGAATATAAGTAATGACAAACAAAATAATCAACATAAATCATGACAAGAAAAATTAAATATCAAAATACACACATCGGCATTAGAAGTACATGTAAACAATTAAATACACATATGTTAAGCATGGGTTACCTCTCTGATTTTCTGGGATAATCTCATAGCCACTGCGCCTACTCTGTGACCGCCTGTACATGTTACTGATGCGCCCTCTAGGGCCAGTGTATGCAGTTATTCGTTGCATGTTGCTGTCATCGAGATAGTCAGCAAGTGTCACTGTCTGCGATGCTGACACTGGTGACAAACCTACAATGTCAACCATCAAGGATGGTCATTTAAATCTTCCAATCACCTGAGAATGTTCTAATTGACCTATCCATCAATTAGAATACAATCACAGTGGTATCATGTTAAACACATTCCAAGAACCTAAAACATTCAAGGAGAAATTTACAGCTTTGTATACCAACATTTAAGGTGTATATTGATTAGGGAGAGAGAGAGCAAAGAGAGCAGACAGAGATGGACAGGACATAGAGAGAATGAGTGAGGAAAGACCTACAATGAGAGCAGACAGAGATGGGCAGGACATAGAGAGTATAAGTGAGGAAAGACTTGCAAACAGAGCAGACAGATGGACAGGACATAGAGAGTATAAGTGAGGAAAGACTTGCAAAGAGACCAGACAGAGATGGGCAGGACATAGAGAGTATAAGTGAGGAAAGTCTTCCAAAGAGAGCAGACAGCAATGGACAGGACATAGAGAGTATAAGTGAGGAAAGACTTGCAAACAGAGCAGACAGATGGACAGGACATAGAGAGTATAAGTGAGGAAAGACTTGCAAAAAGAGCAGACAGAGATGGGCAGGACATAGAGAGAATGAGTGAGAGAGTATAAGTGAGGAAAGACTTGCAAAGAGAGCAGACAGAGATGGGCAGGACATAGAGAGTATAAGTGAGGAAAGACTTGCAAAGAGAGCAGACAGCAATGGACAGGACATAGAGAGTATAAGTGAGGAAAGACTTGTAAAGAGAGCAGACAGATGGACAGGACATAGAGAGTATAAGTGAGGAAAGACTTGCAAAGAGAGCAGACAGAGATGGGCAGGACATAGAGAGTATAAGTGAGGAAAGACTTGCAAAGAGAGCAGACAGAGATGGACAGGACATAGAGAGTATAAATGAGGAAAGACTTGCCAAGAGAGCAGACAGAGATGGGCAGGACATAGAGAGTATAAGTGAGGAAAGACTTGCAAAGAGAGCAGACAGAGACGGGCAGGACATAGAGAGTACAAGTGAGGAAAGACTTGCAAACAGAGCAGACAGATGGACAGGACACAGAGAGTATAAGTGAGGAAAGATTTGCAAAGAGAGCAGACAGAGATGGGCAGGACATAGAGAGTATACGTGAGGAAAGACTTGCAAAGAGAGCAGACAGAGATGGGCAGGACATAGAGTATAAGTGAGGAAAGACTTGCAAACAGAGCAGACAGATGGACAGGACATAGAGTATAAGTGAGGAAAGACTTGCAAAGAGAGCAGACAGAGATGGACAGGACATAGAGAGTATAAGTGAGGAAAGACTTGCAAAGAGAGCAGACAGAGATGGGCAGGACATAGAGAGTATAAGTGAGGAAAGATTTGCAAAGAGAGCAGACAGAGATGGGCAGGACATAGAGAGTATACGTGAGGAAAGACTTGCAAAGAGAGCAGACAGAGATGGACAGGACATAGAGAGTATAAATGAGGAAAGACTTGCAAAGAGAGCAGACAGAGATGGGCAGGACATAGAGAGTATAAGTGAGGAAAGACTTGCAAAGAGAGCAGACAGAGATGGGCAGGACATAGAGAGTATAAGTGAGGAAAGACTTGCAAAGAGAGCAGACAGAGATGGGCAGGACATAGAGAGTATAAGTGAGGAAAGACTTGCAAAGAGAGCAGACAGAGATGGACAGGACATAGAGAGTATAAGTGAGGAAAGACTTGCAAAGACAGCAGACAGAGATGGGCAGGACATAGAGAGTATAAGTGAGAAAGACTTGCAAAGAGAGCAGACAGAGATGGACCGGACATAGAGAGTATAAGTGAGGAAAGACTTGCAAAGAGAGCAGACAGAGATGGGCAGGATATAGAGTATAAGTGAGGAAAGACTTGCAAACAGAGCAGACAGATGGACAGGACATAGAGAGTATAAGTGAGGAAAGACTTGCAAAGAGAGCAGACAGAGATGGACAGGACATAGAGAGTATAGGTGAGGGAAGACTTGCAAAGAGAGCAGACAGAGATGGACAGGACATAGAGAGTATAAGTGAGGAAAGACTTACAAACAGAGCAGACAGTTGGGCAGGACATAGAGAGAATGAGTGAGGAAAGACTTGCAAAGAGAGCAGACAGATGGACAGGATATAGAGAGAATGTGTGAGGAAAGACTTACAAAGAGAGCAGACAGATGGACAGGACATAGAGAGAATGAGTGAGGAAAGACTTGCAAAGAGAGCAGACAGAGATGGGCAGGACATAGAGAGTATAGGTGAGGGAAGACTTGCAAAGAGAGCAGACAGAGATGGACAGGACATAGAGAGTATAGGTGAGGAAAGACTTACAAACAGAGCAGACAGATGGGCAGGACATAGAGAGAATGAGTGAGGAAAGACTTGCAAAGAGAGCAGACAGATGGACAGGACATAGAGAGAATGAGTGAGGAAAGACTTGCAAAGAGAGCAGACAGAGATGGACAGGACATAGAGAGTATAAGTGAGGAAAGACTTGCAAACAGAGCAGACAGATGGACAGGACATAGAGAGAATGAGTGAGGAAAGACTTGCAAAGAGAGCAGACAGAGATGGACAGGACATAGAGAGTATAAGTGAGGAAAGACTTACAAAGAGAGCAGACAGATGGACAGGACATAGAGAGAATGAGTGAGGAAAGACTTGCAAAGAGAGCAGACAGATGGACAGGACATAGAGAGAATGAGTGAGGAAAGACTTGCAAAGAGAGCATGGAAAGCAAGAGGAAGGCCAAAATTAACATGGAGAGACAGTGTCAATAGAGGTGTAGAAAGCTCAGGGGTGAGCAGCCAAGAGTGGGAGAAAGTTTCAGAAGATTGGGGTAGGTGAAGAAGTATCGTCAAGAGGATGGAATGGACCAGGTATTGTGACTCCCCACCCCATAAGTGAGGGATATAATGGTATCTGTAACAATTCCAACACTACACTGAATATACACAGTAGTGTTGTTCTAACTGATCTATTTTGTAGACAATTGGCTGGTTCATGCATCCGGTCAGTTAATCAATCACAATATGATAATGTCAATTATATAAAAATTTGTTTCTGTTCAGTGATGGATTTTCTTATGAGCTCAATGTTTTAGTGAAACAGAACTGTTTATGACAGACGTAGGATGGAAGAGAGAAAGAGGAACCGACCAGCATCAGACACAATGATGATGTTGACACACTTGTGTAGTCGCTGGCGGTAGAGAGAGTCCATGAGGCGCCTCACCAGGTACTCCAGCTTCCTCAGCGCACGGTCCACCTGAACAACAACATCCAAAGAACAACACCACCTGAATAACATAACCTGAACAACACCAGCACCTGATTAACAACACCTCAACAACAACAACACATCAACAACATCACCTGAACAACACAACTTGAACAACACCAACACCTGATTATTAACACTTGAACAACACTACTAACTGAACAACAACACCACCTCAACAACATCTGAACAACAACAGCACCACCTGAACAACACCACCACCTGAACAACAACACCACCTGAACAACAACACCACCTGAATGACACAACACAGACAACATAATCTCACTTTCTACTCGCAACAGTTTCTGCTTTACGTAAACACTCTAAATTACTACCATTTATTCCATCGATCGAATGCAAACAAATTTTTTTAAAGTTTGTTTAGTGATATGATGCGGTGTTCAAAAGGCCACAAACGTCACAGGGGCATTCGCTAATGTTCTTGGGCCACTTCATAGGGATCTACTGTACGTATTCAAAGACACTGTATGATGTAACTGAAGTTCAATTTGTCACACAAGGTTTTAGAAGCTTCTACAACTCACCTGCATGGACTCAGGGCCTGCACTGTGCCCTACCCTATCCAGCCACCTAAAGTTGAGGGCGACAAAGTCTGCCACTACACCCTCGGAGCCATTCAGCCATTGCAGGGCCTTGTCCAACTTCAACTCATCTGGTTCTTCATCTGTTCTGTGTAATAATAATATAATAACATAATAATAACTTTATTTATAAAAGATCCCTAACATCAAAAGGCGCATAAAATGTAACACTATGTTATCACACACTATCAGTATTTAACATAGGTATCTGGGTCACTATTGTTACACTTTGTTGCATTTTCTGATATGAACAAAATTATATTTCTTAAAATAAAATTACCATTATAAAATTAGCACACTTATATAATTAGTCTGCTTACAAGGCAAACATATTTGATGATGTATAAATTATAAGTAGAATACATTAAATATTAATTTTAATATATATATATATATATATATATAATGAACAGCAAAACTACAAATAAATAAGTATTTAAAACTGAGCCTCAGAGGAAAATATTCCAAAGTGAGCTTATTGACACAGATAAACAGGCCTGTATTAATACCAGTTCCACCTACCTACTGTCAATGTAATACTTGGTGGGCCGTATCCCTGCAATATACAGGAAGCGCCAGTTCTTTATCTTTTTGTGAACAAAGGGAAACGGGAGGTTTTTTGAGGAGTTTATACATCAAAGAATTACTAAAAACAAATCATTTGCAACTACAATCAACATTATCATGCCAGTGGTTTACTCAGAATGTGTTCTCAAAGTGGTCTATTCTGATGAAGTTTCGTACTTTCCAGGGCCTGACATACTGGGTGCCCCCAATGATGGATCAGTACGCACTCAGCTTACATTTGGCTTAGCATTACTGGCTGCAGAAGTAACAAATGACATGATATTAGTTTCTTCTATTCACTTTAAATCAGAAGCCGAGCTACACTTCTATATTCAAGAAAAACTGCCATACCATGTAGCATGCGCATGCTATACTTTAAGGTGGTAGGATTGCCTATGACATGCTTCTTTTGATTTAAATCAAATTAATAAATGTTTTGAAGATAAAGTAACAATTGTTTCTCAGACAATGCCTAACACATTAAACAATACTCCAGACCAAAAAGAATTGTTTTTCTTATGTTCTTTAATGATATTTAAATGTGTTTAAAGACAATTAAAAAATATGTCAAAAATCACCCTAAAATGGCATTTTATTTCATTTTGAGAAACTCACCAAAAGAAAAATTTGTATGGTTGTAAGTACAAATATGTTATTGGCATTCGTACGGTTTTTTTTGTAAACAAATGCACATTAAGTTTGATACAGCTTCATAAACATTTTGTTACAATGTTGAAAGAATCAAAATCCGTACTGCATTTTTTGGCACGACCCCTTCACCAAACATAAAACCATCCTGTGCAATTTTGGGTAAACACAAGTCGAGTTCATATGCCAAGTTATGGCTTTGTAAGTATTGTAGTTTTTATAAAAAGTTACATTAAGTAATACTTCCTGGTTGTTGCTGATAACACAAATGTCACCAGATGCTTGTTTTTTGCTTAGAAATGTGACTTTTTTACTGTTTACACGATTTGAGAGACACTTCTATTACTGAGATTTCCCCTCAAGGTTTTCCAGCCAAGTTGTCTAATGATATTGTGATACGAAGGGCCATGTGTTGAACTTGTGGTAGACAATATTGATTGACACCTGCTGGGGTCAGTCACATGTCATTGCAACTGGCGGCTGAGGTCTGGCATTATCGGAGAATAAACAAAACTACTGCCAGTATTTGGTGGTTTGACAGTGTGATGCATTTAGGTAATTATAAGACTACATGATCTGCATTCATGGTGAACGAATTTATGTTTGAACTGGGTTGACGCCCACGTGATCGTCACTATGGAAACTTCGTCAGTTTCCAAGAATCTGAAAAGGGACTTTCCACAGACACACTAAAAATACTAGTTTTTAGAGGACGATTTGGTGACATATGGTGATAGTGCCTTAGTTTTTTTAATAGTACACATGTTCATACTGACACCTCCTTTACATACATAGTCGCCAAAAAGCCTTTTGTTCTTTAATAACTGCTATGCCAAAATTTCATTTTCTGAGCAATGAATGCAAATATGTATCATCACAGGTGTAAAGACTATAGCAAGAAAATTCAAATATTTGTATATGGCACGCCATTCTGTGATTATTTATACAACTTGGTTTTGTTATTGTAAAGTCAATCCAGAGACCTGGGTACTTTGCACAGGTCATGTACATCAGTGATTATTGTTTTTAATATCAGTTGAACATTGACTGATGTTTGTACTGAACAGATACTCAGTAATGCTTTATCTGGAAGACCGACTGATGTTTATATAAATAAACAGTTCAATGACTGATCATTTGACAAGATAGACAGTTCGGAAACTTTAAACTTTCATAATTATTAAAAGCAGTAAAGACACGATATTTTGAATTTATCACAAAGCAGATTTTTCAAAGACTGATTTTACAGGATATGCTGTTCAATAACCAATATGTACAGGTGACCTTGACCTATGACCTGGCCTTGACCTTACCTTGCACTGGGGCTTCACCGCCTGGCCAATACATGGCCACTGTCGTCTTATTGTGTTCCACAGCAGTGTTCCAAATCTACAGTAGCCCACAAGAAAACACAGTTACACTTATGGAAATGTTCACCAACTTGGAAGAAAAATATTAAAATTGATTTTTTTTGTATCACAACTATGAATCTAAAACTTACATCAATGTTTCGACTACAATAGTTTACATTTACAAAAGAGGTCAGGGAGGTAGATATTATTCCACCGAAATATCATAAAACATACATAATAAAAACTTAAATACACATATATATTTATTTTTATTATGTCTTACAGCTCTATGGTATGTGTATGTGCATGCATGCATGTGTGCGTGTGGATATGCGTGCGTGCGGATGTGCGTGTGAGTGATTGGTCAAGCATGACACCCACCGGTTGACCCCGCCACCACGCATGACTGAGCAGCCTTGAACTGGAGGGATTGAAGGTCTCGTTAAGCTCCAGGTCGACCATCTCATTATCAATGATGCCGTGAGACTCCGGATACAGGCCCTGTCAGAGAACGCAAACAAATTTCATTAGGTGAATTACTTCTGAACACAACTACAAAGTTCAGTTTAAAACTTAAAGTTGTCTACGACAACAAACAAATCTTAAGATACCTCAAAACGGACAATGTGAGTAGTACAGTGCTCATATTCTGGGATTTCCATCAGTTTTGAACGAACCTCCCTTTTTGAGAGAATGTTTGTTTAAAATGGAATTATTCTTAAAAAGATCTGATTAGATCGCAGAACAGCCACCAGTATCTGCACTGTATAATACTAAATGGGTTGCTACTGGTCGCTGTCAGGGCCTTGTATTTCACAAATACCTGGCAATGAACCAGCGAAATGAATGCTACAAAACTTTTCCCCGCCCTAATGGAGATGTATTTCAACAGCGTCTGCATGTCAGATGGTTAGGTTACCAGTTTGAAATTTCTGATTCTCACCAGTTTTAGTACATAATTTTTTCTTTGAGTTATCAACAAGCAGCAAGTTTTCAGCGGGTAAGAAGATCTTGGAAATGTTTATCAAACATTTTGAATCGGATTTCTTTGTTAATGTCACTAGGGGCCAAAGAATTGCTACAATAATCTTGGAGATAATTTACCCTAAAATTGGTTGTTAACTTTGTTGGAACCCACCGTCACAATGGTATAGAGGTTAGGATAGGTTGTAGTGGGGTAGACAGGCCTCATGTGGGGGGTATTCACCCCACACTCCATCAGTTTCTTCAGGGTTGGGGTGAGCTTGCGGTCAAGGTAGTCTGGCCGAAATCCATCGAGGGCAATCAGCAACAGAGGGGGCCCATCGACAGTGTAGCTATGAAGGGCAGGCGGGAAAACAAACATGATTTATTCACGTTGAATGGAGATTTCTTGTGTGAAATATAACAAAACGGGTTTGTAAAGGTAAATTATTACATATTCCTTAGGACTCAAAGCACTTCACACTCCATCTGCTGGCAAACACGTTCTGTCAAACACCATCTCGACTTCTCTGGGAAGTATTCAGCCATGCTGTAATTACTGTTCAATGCCTATTACTACACAAATATCCACCACTGTCTATAACCCAGGTACTCGTTTATACAGCTGGGTGAACTGGAGCAATGTGGAGTGAACAAACTTGCTCAAAGTTTGAAACATAATTTCTTGACCGAGAGTTTGATGCTCTAACCACTTCACTACCATATCCCACTCCACTTAACACCCTGTCTGTCTACCTGGCTGACGGAGAAGAAAAATCACAACAAACCATGGAATTTTGACAAATGCATACACGCATCCACAAATGCCACACAGTTTCCTGGGCTGCTTTTGAAAGGTTCCCTTTTTAGAACTTCTAAAAATAAACTGAAACTTGTCAATACACATAAATGGTACCCACAATTGACATTGATAGCTATCTGCAACAGTGGGCACATTCAGGAACACCAAGGGAATATTTACCAGTCACACAGGTACTTGGTGTCTAAGGGGTTAAAAGACTTTTCTATCAAAGTTCGAGCGATGATTTTCAGAAATGGCTTCTAAAAAGACGCCAAACCCTCTCATTTATTGTCCACACATCTGAAATGAGTCGTAACAACACCACACATACTGCCCTGCTGGACATTCTGCCTTGTGGACCTTCGGACAACTTCCGTCAGCACTCAGATCCATCCATGACTTCCTTTCCCACAATGCTTCAGACAGGTACGTCTGCAGGTAGACACGCTTCCTGAGCAGCACGGCGGGAAAGAATCGAAGACCTGTAAGGAGTTCGATGTCTTTGGGTCGAGCTACGTGTTTTGTCAGGTACTTTATAGGGTCCAGGTCCTTGAACAGAAGGAGTGAACATCAACAAAATGTGACCTCAAACAGCAAAGTGCATAATAAGCTGGAACATTGTGAAATACAGTTTTGTACCTTTTTGGATTCTATTTATGCTTTAACAAGATACCTCGTTTATTTAAAACTTGTCAGTAGTTTTTTATTTATTGCTAAAAATGAAGAAAAATAAGTGATGTTTTGAGAAAAATAGGTTTAACAATTGGGCTACATGAAAAACCAACCCTACATTTGGTATTATATTAGTTTTGGTTTACTTGTCGCTGAAAATGAAATTGACTTTAAGAGATGAGACAATAAGGCAGGCATTTCTGCAAAATCACACAACTGATAGAACATGATGTGGAGAGCTATTTTAGCTTGTGTGCAGAATGATGTGTAACTTGGTACATGGTCCACTCTGGCGGGCCACAAATACATCTACTTCAAACAGTAATAATCAGACAATAACAATCTTTTCTACAACTGGGTTAAAACTAACAAACAAACAGATTTATTTATTCTATTTTCTGGCTGGAATATCTGATGAGATGCAAGTTTCTCGAGCGGTAAAACAATGTACATATATTATTCCTTGCTAATTTATTTTTAATTTTTACAATGAATTTTTATTTTTCAACAATTTTAAATGTAGTTACAAAAAGTGAAGAAATAGTAAAAAATCTTGGTATAAAGATAACTTAGTACTGTTGGCAACTCATACCCAAATATAACAATAATCAAGATAACATGTGTGTATGTGTGTCCATATATATATGTGTGTCCATGTGTGTATGTGTGTCCATGTGTGTGTGTGTGTCCATGTGTGTGTGTGTGTGTCCATGTGTGTATGTGTGTCCATGTGTGTATGTGTATGTGTGTCCATGTGT
>CM034532.1:42827331-42840755 GCA_020002185.1 Paraescarpia echinospica | reverse complement strand
TGTGTGTCCATGTGTGTGTGTGTGTCCATGTGTGTATGTGTGTTCATGTGTGTATGTGTGTCCATGTGTGTGTGTGTGTCCATGTGTGTATGTGTGTTCATGTGTGTATGTGTGTCCATGTGTGTGTGTGTGTGTGCTAACATTTTCCTCCTGGATGATTTGTATCATGGATGCCTTGGGTACATTATACGTCACAAAAAACTGCTCAAATTTATGCTGTAGCAAACGACAGCTAAGAATACTTCGGGAAACCATGTTCTGCATCTGTGTAACGTAACGCCATCTACCTTTTTTCTACTTTAGCTAAAAGATAAAGGTATATCTGCAGTTCTAGAGACACGTCTACCACTCTAGGAAAGGTCACTTTACACACCAGACAATTCTGGACCGTCGGCTGATGATCCAGTATGACAGCAAGGACATTGGTGACGTTGGTGACACTGACATCATCAGTGTCGTTGTCACCAGCAGTATGCGTGTCACCATGCTTGGTGACGAGAACAAAGTAGTGTGTCGGTAGAGGAACACTTCCATTCTTCACGAAACTACAGCGAGAAAGAAATAACAGGTTCACAAAGGAACATTCTAAATTTTGCTGGTTCAGAAAACAATTAAATGTTACAATAACAACTGAGTGGCCTCATGAAGCATGTCATTTTCACATTTCAATTATTTTACGAGGAGGACATCAAAACGTAATTATACATTTGTACTAATCATGACGTATTGCTGATGATGTCAAAATCGTTAGCATAATTGAGAGGGAACGGAATTTTCACATTTCTAAAATAAACTAAACACCCCTTCATTGATATGTTACATTTGACTCAATCCATCACAAGATACTTTCATCAGACGATTCATGATACTGACTCACTGAGGAAAGACGGTGGGGCTGGAACCAGAGTAACTAAGAACAGCTTTGGGGGATAGAGGCATCTGGAGACAAATGGGGTAGCCAAGGGAGTCTAGTGGCCAATATGAGTGAGTGAGTGAGTGAGTGAATTAATGAGTGAGTGAGTGGGTGAGCGTGTGCGTGCATGCATGCTAGTGTGAGTGGGTGAGTGAGTGAATGAATTAGAGTTAATGAGTGAGTGAGTGAGTAAATGAATTAGAGTGAATGAGTGAGTGAGTGAATGAATGAGTGAGAGAGTGAGTGAGTGAATGAATTAATGGATGTGTGAGCACGTGCGTGCATAAGTGGGCATGTGCGTGCATGTGCAAGTGAGCAAGTGAGTGAATGAGATTGCTGAAACGAGATCTAGAAGCAGAGAATCTCCCCCAGACCTGGAGATGTCAGTCCACTGATCGCGCAGTCCGTCAGCGTTGTATTCAAACAGTGGACCGACAGTCACATGGATAGTGTTGTACCTGTCTGCGTACTCCTGCAGCAATGTCATTGTTGCTCTCCAAATCCCTCAAACAATCACAATCAAAAGGTAAGTGTGATGAGATTCACTCAACTATGCGTTTCACGTCATTATTCGTTTTTATGTAATTCTTAGTGAATCTACTGTTTTTCTTTTAAAAACATTTCATTCGTTACCAGCAAATGTCTTAAGATGACTACCGCTAGATGGCGACACTGTTGTAATGTGGAGTACTGTTACTAGTGTGGCCCCCACCCGTGGCCAGGATGACTCGGTAGGAGATTGAGAGGGCACACCAGTGGCAGCATTGTGCAGACGTACTGTGTCACCATCTAGCAATAACTGTCTGGATGAGTTCGCTGATAGCAAATGAAACATTACAAGAAAAAAGATAATTTATTGAGAAATACATCAAAAGAATTAATAATACCATTAAAAGGTAAGTTCTTATACAACGTTGTATTGAGTCCTTAAGACTTCTCAAAGCAGTTTACACTTCACCTCCTGCCAGAAGTGTTCAATCGAACACCATCTCGACTACCCTAGATATACTGCAGTTACTGTGCTAAGACTCTTCACTGACAGATATCAGGTATTCATACAGCAGATACAGATATCAAACACTGTCGGTAGTCAGGTATTCATGCAGCAGATACAGATATCAAACAATGTCTGTTGTCAGGTATTTATACAGCAGATAGAGATATCAAACACTGTCGGTAGTCAAGTATTCATACATCAGATACAGATATCGAACACTGTCGGTAGTCAAGTATTCATACATCAGATACAGATATCAAACACTGTCGGTAGTCAGGTATTCATACAGCATATAGAGATATCGAACACTGTCGGTAGTCAAGTATTCATACATCAGATACAGATATCAAACACTGTCTGTAGTCAGGTATTCATACTGCAGATACAGATATCAAACACTGTCTGTAGTCAGGTATTCATACAGCAGATACAGATATCAAACACTGTCTGCAGTCAGGTATTCATACAGCAGATACAGATATCAAACACTGTCTGTAATCAGGTATTCATACAGCAGATACAGATATCAAACACTGTCGGTAGTCAGGTATTCATACAGCAGATACAGATATCAAACACTGTCTGTAGTCAGGTATTCATACAGCAGATACAGATATCAAACACTGTCTGTAGTCAGGTATTCATACAGCAGATACATATATCAAACACTGTCTGTAGTCAGGTATTCATACAGCAGATACAGATATCAAACACTGTCTGTAGTCAGGTATTCATACAGCAGATACATATATCAAACACTGTCTGTAGTCAGGTATTCATACAGCAGATGCAGATATCAAACAACGTCAGTAGTCAGGTATTCATACAGCAGATACAGATATCAAACACCGTCGGTAGTCAGGTATTCATACAGCAGATGCAGATATCAAACACTGTCAGTAGTCAGGTATTCATACAGCAGATACAGATATCAAACTGTCTGTAGTCAGGTATTCATACAGCAGATACAGATATTAAACACTGTCGGTAGTCAGGTATTCATACAGCAGATACAGATATCAAACACCGTCAGTAGTCAGGTATTCATACAGCAGATACAGATATCAAATCGTCGGAAGTCAGGTATTCATACAGCAGATGCAGATATCAAACACCGTCGGTAGTCAGGTATTCATACAGCAGATACAGATATCAAACACCGTCGGTAGTCAGGTATTCATACAGCAGATACAGATATCAAACACTGTCGGTAGTCAGGTATTCATACAGCAGATACAGATATCAAACACTGTCTGTAGTCAGGTATTCATACATCTGATACAGATATCAAACACTGTTGGTAGTCAGGTAATCATACAGCAGATAAAGATATCAAACACTGTCGGTAGTCAGGTATTCATACAGCAGATACAGATATCAAACACTGTCTGTAGTCAGGTATTCATACAGCAGATACAGATATCAAACACTGTCTGTAGTCAGGTATTCATACAGCAGATACAGATATCAAACACTGTCTGTAGTCAGGTATTCATACAGCAGATACAGATATCAAACACTGTCTGTAGTCAGGTATTCATACAGCAGATACAGATATCAAACACTGTCTGTAGTCAGGTATTCATACAGCAGATACAGATACCAAACACTGTCTGTTGTCAGGTATTCATACAGCAGATACAGATATCAAACACTGTCTGTAGTCAGGTATTCATACAGCAGATACAGATATCAAACACTGTCGGTAGTCAGGTATTCATACAGCAGATACAGATACCAAACACTGTCTGTTGTCAGGTATTCATACAGCAGATACAGATATCAAACACTGTCTGTTGTCAGGTATTCATACAGCAGATACAGATATCAAACACTGTCTGTAGTCAGGTATTCATACAGCAGATACAGATATCAAACACTGTCGGTAGTCAGGTATTCATACAGCAGATACAGATACCAAACACTGTCTGTAGTCAGGCATTCATACAGCAGATACAGATATCAAACACTGTCTGTAGTCAGGTATTCATACAGCAGATACAGATATCAAACACTGTCTGTAGTCAGGTATTCATACAGCAGATACAGATATCAAACACTGTCTGTAGTCAGGTATTCATACAGCAGATACAGATATCAAACACTGTCTGTAGTCAGGTATTCATACAGCAGATACAGATATCAAACACTGTCTGTAGTCAGGTATTCATACAGCAGATACAGATATCAAACACTGTCTGTAGTCAGGTATTCATACAGCAGATACAGATATCAAACACTGTCTGTAGTCAGGTATTCATACAGCAGATACAGATATCAAACACTGTCGGTAGTCAGGTATTCATACAGCAGATACAGATATCAAACACTGTCTGTAGTCAGGTATTCATACAGCAGATACAGATATCAAACACTGTTGGTAGTCAGGTAATCATACAGCAGATAAAGATATCAAACACTGTCGTTAGTCAGGTATTCATACAGCAGATACAGATATCAAACACTGTCTGTAGTCAGGTATTCATACAGCAGATACAGATATCAAACACCATCGGTAGTCAGGTATTCATACAGCAGATGCAGCTATCAAACACCGTCAGTAGTCAGGTATTCATACAGCAGATGCAAATATCAAACACCGTCGGTAGTCAGGTATTCATGCAGCAGATACAGATATCAAACACCGTCGGAAGTCAGGTATTCATACAGCAGATACAGATATCAAACACCGTCGGCAGTCAGGTATTCATACAGCAGATGCAAATATCAAACACCGTCGGTAGTCAGGTATTCATACAGCAGATACAGATATCAAACACCGTCGGTAGTCAGGTATTCATACAGCAGATGCAGATATCAAACATGGTCGGTAGTCAGGTATTCATACAGCAGATACAGATATCAAACACCGTCGGTAGTCAGGTATTCATACAGCAGATGCAGATATCAAACAACGTCAGTAGTCAGGTATTCATACAGCAGATACAGATATCAAACACCGTCGGTAGTCAGGTATTCATACAGCAGATGCAGATATCAAACACTGTCAGTAGTCAGGTATTCATACAGCAGATACAGATATCAAACACTGTCTGTAGTCAGGTATTCATACAGCAGATACAGATATTAAACACTGTCGGTAGTCAGGTATTCATACAGCAGATACAGATATCAAATTGTCGGTAGTCAGGTATTCATACAGCAGATGCAGATATCAAACACTGTCGGTAGTCAGGTATTCATACAGCAGATACAGATATCAAACACCGTCGGTAGTCAGGTATTCATACAGCAGATACAGATATCAAACACTGTCGGTAGTCAGGTATTCATACAGCAGATACAGATATCAAACACTGTCTGTAGTCAGGTATTCATACAGCAGATACAGATATCAAACACTGTTGGTAGTCAGGTAATCATACAGCAGATAAAGATATCAAACACTGTCGTTAGTCAGGTATTCATACAGCAGATACAGATATCAAACACTGTCTGTAGTCAGGTATTCATACAGCAGATACAGATATCAAACACCATCGGTAGTCAGGTATTCATACAGCAGATGCAGCTATCAAACACCGTCAGTAGTCAGGTATTCATACAGCAGATGCAAATATCAAACACCGTCGGTAGTCAGGTATTCATGCAGCAGATACAGATATCAAACACCGTCGGAAGTCAGGTATTCATACAGCAGATACAGATATCAAACACCGTCGGCAGTCAGGTATTCATACAGCAGATGCAAATATCAAACACCGTCGGTAGTCAGGTATTCATACAGCAGATACAGATATCAAACACCGTCGGTAGTCAGGTATTCATACAGCAGATGCAGATATCAAACATGGTCGGTAGTCAGGTATTCATACAGCAGACACAAATCTTTATGTTGTTGTTTCTAAATAATTACCTTCCTTAAATGCAGTATACATTGGCACTATGTTGGAAGACAGACAAGCATCCAGTCCAACGTCAACGCTGCTGGAGAATTCTATAAAAAAGACAGCAGATGTACAAAATCTTTACATATGAAACAAACTGATAGACAAGTACTGCATGAAAGGTTTTTTAATGAATCTACAAAAAATAGTTCCAAATAAGTAAAAACGTAACTACAAGTGATGATACAAACTTAACTAAAGGTTGTGTCATTTGAATAATGTTATTTATTTGCTGCACTGCTATTCTGCACAAACTGTTTATAAAAATATTATGTCCAGAAATGTAGGAAGAGAGAACTTGATTATGTATGCCATAAATGGACACCACAAATATACACACATGCAAGCACACACGCACACACGCATACAGAGAAACAAACAGACACACGCACACAAAAACACACACAAACATATGCACACATACATGCACACATACATGCACGCACACACACAACACATCACAAGTACACACTGTGGTGGGCCATGCTTACACGTTTGTGTAATAGCTGCAGATTCGCTGCTCATGGGATCACCCAGTAAACACCCTCTTAAGGGCTGCAGAACAAACTAACCAGGGTTATTACTGTGATAAAGTTGTATTAGGCCATCGCAGTAGCAGCCATTACATGTAATTTGTGCACGGGGGCTAGGAAGACGACTACATACTGTGAGTATAGAGCTTACATGTAGCTATGTTGCCCAACACTAGGAACCATCCACAACAATATATTCCTGAAAGCCAGCATTGTGCATCCTCTCACTGAGTACTGTAACGTAAAAAAAATGATGAGATTTACCAGGAGGATAGAGGAAAGTAGCTGCAATGTCCTTCTGTGAGTCTGTGTAGCTGGAGCAATCAGTGACATCTGTGCTGAGTCTGGGGTCAGGCCTCACACACCCTTCCAGTCTGTCTCTGGCTGACCCACTAGGCTAAACAACACACACGTGTATAAAGGTAAGTTCTTATACTGCGCAGTGTCCGGTGCTCTGTGCATTTTACACTTCACTCCTCACAGACCTTTCCATTCCAACACAAATTGAAATTTTCTGGGAGGCATTCAGCCATGTTGTAATTTACCTAACCATTACATGACACAATGCTTAGCAACATGTCTTTAAAAAAATGATGACAAATACGTGGAGCATTTGTTAATCCGTTGTATATTTTTTTTTTATTCTGGCCACAAATGTTTTATGACAAAAACATATGGTAATGTTTCTTAAAGCGAAAACTGTATGTGGGAATACCTGAGACAGGAGATTTCATGCTGCTCCTGGTAATGTAATGCATATTTGACTACTGTTATCAAGGCCAAGCTTCATGGAGGTCATGCACATAATCTTGATTGTGACATAACCAAACCACAATGTATTGGATCCATCAATTACAGCACAAAGGCTATTTGTTCACAAATACCACCACTGTCTATAACCAGGTACTCATTCATACAGCTGAGTGAACTGAAGCAATGTGGAGTGAAAGAAATTGTCCAAGCTTCAAAATGGCAGCAGGAGCACTTGAAACCAAGTTCTCTTAATTGAGTGTCCGATTTTTGTAATTCTCCACTATCACAGCCAGAGACAGAACAAACAGAAGAGTTCTACGAGATTACAACAAACAATGAGATCACTATGAACAATGGGATCATTATGAACAATGGGACCACTATGAACAATGGGATCACTATGAACACTGAAATTACAACAAACAATGATATTCATGAAAGTTAAAGCTGTTGCTCAGTTTGTTTACGCATATCTTCACTGCACGATAAATGACACCAGGGCACCATTTCAGTGATGTACAGAGCTCATAAGGAAAAATCCATCATCAATGCAGGATCCATTTAACCATTATGCATCATTACGAAACCAATCCAAAGTCGTCTTAGTTTTGTAAAGTTGCCATATATTATAAAACTACTGCAATCATTTTCTCAAAATGATCACATTTATAAACAACACAGTTACAATGCAGTACAGCTAGATATTTAGAAAACCTACCAAACTACTGGAGATATACAAGTAAAACAAATGAAGTGATACCTTTGTGGTGACTGACCTGATTTGTAAGCAGGAAAGACGTCCAGAGAGGCATTCTGTGTCTGTGGGAATATGCCATGATATATTCAGCTTGGGTCAGTAGACAGACATCGGTGTCACTAATGTCTACCTGTGGCGCCCCTAGAGGCAGGAGACGATGTGACACATTTTCGGCCTCAGCTTGAGTCAAGTTGAGCTGCCTGTCCAGTTCTAATATTGTTTTTGTGGTGATGTTCTAGAATACAACGCGTACAACATCAGTAACACCAACATCTGTGTATTACTTGCTTTTCATTCAAAATTCACACTGATTATTTTGTGGAATACGTAAACAATTAAAGTAAACTGCAATGAAGGCCAGTATTTGGATGATATATCACAAATGAGAAAAGTCCGTGCATTGAATCATTTGGCAATTTAGGCAATTTAGACAAACTCTAAAAACTTGTGAACATTTCAAGATGTATAGAAAAATGTTTATTCATGACCAGAAATGTTGTGTCATGTCCATATTCAAGTCATTGTTATGTTCTAATACCATTAGGCTATCTCAATACATTTTCTGACCTCGTACTGACCATGTGGCATGTATAGGCCATGTGACAAACACATAGCAATTTACAGTGTACATCGAATATGATTTTGGACATGACATCTTTAATGAGATTTGATATTTATGTCGGTCTATATTCGCAAGTACTCCTTTCAAAATGACTGTTCTAACAGTTTGTTTGCAGAAATGGGATGGTAGAGATTCAGTGTATTGACATCTTATAAAGTTCAGTGTGTTCAGGTTTTTGTTAAAATGGCATAAACTATTATGAAGCACAGATTTTACTCAGACCAGTATATGGGTACCCAGAAAAACTTTAATGTGATACGTGTTAGTCAGTGGTACTGATTTCACTTTAGTTGCAGGTGGCACTGAATCCAGGAATTAGAAATACAGAAGGCAAGCGACCTCATCTACATACCTTCAGTTGAGGACATAGACAATCAGAGCCGTTCCGTGTCACCTCTGCATCGATGGACGGTACGAGGGAACAACTTGAGTAGTTGCTCACTAGAGGACGCAGTGGTGGCAGTGGCAGGGGACGCTGTAGTATGTGGTGGAGTCTGCCGCGTGTTCCATTGTTTGGCGCTGCTGGAATCTGCATGAGTTCTGAGGGATGACACACAGAGAAGTTTCATTCACACATTATCAAGCGGGCCAAATGTGTGAAAATATAACCAAAGGTATTTCTGACACATATATAATAATATTTAAATTCATAAACATCGTAAATCTAAATAAAAGTCCAAACTTTAAAAAGCAATGTTTTGAGAGACAAGTCATTTTGACTCATAATGTACATTTTCTAATATATTGGTTTATAAACGCAGGTATTTTATTAGTTTTCGATTATGTGTTGAGGAAAATAAACCCGACATAGAAAGATGAGATAATAAGGTGTGCATTTCTGCCAAAATCACAAACTTTCTGTGACATGACCTGGACAGCTATTGTTGGCTGTGTGCAGAATATGTTTTAACATTTAGTCGGTCACATCATTACAGGAAGGAACTTGTAGTCAATCATCATTGCATTCAGCGGAACAACACTTAACAAGATTGCCAAATGGTAAGTACATGAGGAAGTCTTTGACTTATCGAAAGTCATTTGGTTTATTTAGTGAAATACCTTCCAAGGTATTCATAAACTTTATTATATAACGTAATCACGCTGCTAGAACTGATTATGCTACCAGAGTGACGTAATTGAACAGATTATGCTACCAGAGTGACGTAATAGAACTGATTATGCTACCAGAGTGACGTAATAGAACTGATTATGCTACCATAGTGACGTAATAGAACTGATTATGCTACCAGAGTGACGTAATAGAACTGATTATGCTACCAGAGTGACGTAATAGAACTGATTATGCTACCAGAGTGACGTAATAGAACTGATTATGCTACCAGAGTGACGTAATAGAACTGATTATGCTACCAGAGTGACGTAATAGAACTGATTATGCTACCAGAGTGACGTAATAGAACTGATTATGCTACCAGAGTGACGTAATAGAACTGATTATGCTACCAGAGTGACGTAATAGAACTGATTATGCTACCAGAGTGACGTAATCACGCTGCTAGAACTGATTATGCTACCAGAGTGACGTAATCACGCTGCTAGAACTGATTATGCTACCAGAGTGACGTAATAGAACTGATTATGCTACCAGTGACGTAATAGAACTGATTATGCTACCAGAGTGACGTAATAGAACAGATTATGCTACCAGAGTGACGTAATAGAACAAATTATGCTACCAGAGTGACGTAATAGAACTGATTATGCTACCAGAGTGACGTAATCACGCTGCTAGAACTGATTATGCTACCAGTGACGTAATCACGCTGCTAGAACTGATTATGCTACCAGAGTGACGTAATAGAACTGATTATGCTACCAGAGTGACGTAATAGAACTGATTATGCTACCAGAGTGACGTAATAGAACAGATTATGCTACCAGAGTGACGTAATAGAACTGATTATGCTACCAGAGTGACGTAATAGAACTGATTATGCTACCAGAGTGACGTAATAGAACTGATTATGCTACCAGAGTGACGTAATAGAACTGATTATGCTACCAGAGTGACGTAATAGAACTGATTATGCTACCAGAGTGACGTAATAGAACTGATTATGCTACCAGAGTGACGTAATAGAACTGATTATGCTACCAGAGTGACGTAATAGAACTGATTATGCTACCAGAGTGACGTAATAGAACTGATTATGCTACCAGAGTGACGTAATAGAACTGATTACGCTACCAGAGTGACGTAATAGAACAGATTATGCTACCAGAGTGACGTAATAGAACTGATTATGCTACCAGTGACGTAATAGAACTGATTATGCTACCAGAGTGACGTAATAGAACTGATTATGCTACCAGAGTGACGTAATAGAACAGAACAGTTTCAAAGTTCAGACCCTCGATTGAGGAATGGGGTTTACTCGTCTTGTTACCATTTTAAAACCTCACCATTTTATTTGAACCTTGTGACCTCCAAACATGAACAGCTACAATCTCAACAGTGTAATCTCAACACTGCAGTACGCAGCTTTGGAAACAATTAACAATAAACCAAGATGTGATTATGATAACTGACACCTTCAATTGTGCATAATAGGAAAACGTACCTGTCATAAGATTGTACAATTCAATGTTTTCAAATGGTTCTATCTTCATGTTTTGCTTGAATGATGGTCCATATGCCAGAAAGAGAGCCTGAAAATAAACAATCTACATCACAGACATGTGTATATGGTTGAAATCCTTGAAACATGTAGTGTTCAAGGGCCCTGTTAATTAAAAACTATGTTTAGAGGTGGGCTCTGTTACTGAACTTGTAAAGCAAACCGGTTGTTTTCACATCATATATATATAAATATATATATATATAATCCATGTGATTGATATTGTGGTCTTAACTATTCAATAAAGATCCATTTTGTTGTTTTATGCAAAATATGTTTCTGCTTTTTTTTACAAACTTTATCTATCTTGAAGTACTGCATATGTATAAAGTACTGCATATGTATAAAGTACTGCATAGACATATCTAATGGGGAGTTCATTCTAGATTTTGGATGTGGCTACAAAAAATGTTGTTGTTTTATGAACAAAACAATGTTGTGAGGCAGAAGAACTGAGCTGCGTCTTTTTGTTCCTAAAACAAGAGCTGTCTTGGGGTATTTAAAACATGCATGAGACACTAGTGTCACTGCTGCACATAGAGGGCACAAGGGTACTTGAACAGATGCATGCATGGCTATATAATGAGTGGCCCCCCCCCCACACTACCACTGATACACACCCGCATACTCTTGTAGGCGTTGTCATAACCATGGCTTCCACCTTTGCATTTTTTTGATGTAGATCTCAATCTGCAACAATAACAGGTATAACACGTTCCAAACTGATGCTAACCACAGAACTGACAAGGAACCTTTAGCAGATTGTGCTTGTTTCTTCAACTATTCACATACTACAGATGCAAACATGAGAAACTTGACTCGCAAAGGGATACATGAGTCAAGGAAATAGTCCAGATAACAATTGCCATGGATTTAATAAGAATGTATGCTTTTGTCAAAGTCACTGGAATAATTAACTTTGAACCTCAGATTGAGCCTGTCAAATTGTAAATTGTTAATATTCTCTTTTTTGCTGAATTTTGACAACACCTGGTATAACATAGTTTGACGATTTCACAGAAATGAAATAACAAATGTTCCACCATTGTCTAAAGCCAGGTACTCATTCATACAGCTAATTGAACTGGAGCAATGTAGCGTGAACGAACTTGCCTTAGTTTCAAAACGGCCTGGATTCTGTCAGTCAAGAATCCAAGGCTCTACACTGCACCACTGCACCACAGCACCACTGCACCACAGCACCACTGCACCACTGCACCACTGCACCACAGCACCACAGCACCACTGCACACTCCACGATGTAAATAGTAGTTTGCTGTCATGTTGAGTTGACTAAAGTGGGCTGAACATGTGGAGCTACTGGGAGTAGAACGGTTAGCGAAGAAACCAGATGCCCAGAGCATGGACGGGAAAAGGAGGTGACTGAAATGGGAGAATTGTGTAAGAGATTTTAAGGTAATCAGAGAGGAGTGGCAAATCAGAGCAAAAGATAGAGGGGAGTGGAGATGATTGGTGAAGACAGCAGTGCAACAACACTGAGGGGGAAGAGAAAAGAAATCGAGGACGAGTATCTAGACGTACATGCAAGAGGAGAAGAATGAACCAAATGTAGCGAGACCCACCGGTGTCGACTGACCATGTACAACTCCTCCAGGATCATGACAATGTCATCGATGCGATGGTGTCGCACGTAGTGGAATCGCTTTGGCAAATCCTGCTTCTTGTAAAAATACATGTGCCAGTCCTTCGTGCTGACATTGCCACCACAGCGCAGTTGCTCCAAGATAACGCCGGGTAAGTCTGAGATGAAGACAGCAGGCAACTCTGATTGTAATAGCAAAATATGTCTACAAAATCAGCCAAAAGGTACATCTGTTCCTCAATTTATTAGCATTTGTTTATATTGTTCATAATACTACAACACCTATGCTGAGGATATGCTGTTCACCCAAACAAAATTATGTTTATTATGCATTATTGTGCAATTTGTTTTCGTCCTCCACATAGACAATGTTCTCAAAATATTCTGAGTATGCCATGAACAGGTGAGGCCGTAAATGGTGTGTGCGATCATTTCACAAACACTGACAAATGGAATATTTATAACAACTTGTGATACATAATGGACAGAAGGATTGATGAATGGATGGAGATGGATGGGTGGACGGTCAGAAGTGTGGAACAAATGTAGAGGTTGACAGGCCAAATGTAGAGGTAGACAGGCCAAATGTAGAGGTAGACAGGCCAAATGTAGAGGTAGACAGGCCAAATGTAGAAGTAGACAGGCCAAATATAGAGGTAGACAGGCCAAACGACACACAGATGAATGATTAAAAACAGA
>CM034532.1:42809831-42822331 GCA_020002185.1 Paraescarpia echinospica | reverse complement strand
TGTGGGTCTACTCACCCAGTCGTGGAAGGGCCCCCCTTCATGGTCAGTTTACTTGTGGCTCTACTCATCCAGTAGTGGATGGGCCCCCATTCATGGTCAGTATACTTGTGACTCTACTCATCCAGTCGTGGAAGGGCCCCCCTTCATGGTCATTTTACTTGTGACTCTACTCACCCAGTCGTGGAAGGGCCCCTCTTCATGGTCAGTTTACTTGTCGCTCTACTCACCCAGTCGTGGAAGGGCCCCCTTTCATGGTCAGTTTACTTGTGGGTCTACTCACCCAGTCGTGGAAGGGCCCCCCTTCATGGTCAGTTTACTTGTGGCTCTACTCATCCAGTAGTGGATGGGCCCCCATTCATGGTCAGTATACTTGTGACTCTACTCATCCAGTCGTGGAAGGGCCCCCCTTCATGGTCATTTTACTTGTGACTCTACTCACCCAGTCGTGGAAGGGCCCCTCTTCATGGTCAGTTTACTTGTTGCTCTACTCACCCAGTCGTGGAAGGGCCCCCCTTCATGGTCAGTTTACTTGTGACTCTACTCACCCAGTTGTGGAAGGGCCCCCCTTCATGGTCAGTTTACTTGTGGCTCTACTCACCCAGTCGTGGAAGGGCCCCCCGTCATGGCCTGCGAGGTCCGGCTGCTCCAGGTACATCGTCATGAAGTGTGGCCACTCGGCTGGTGGCTTGTCTAACCAACTCAGCACCTCGTCAACTCGGTCTTCAAACAAGACGGACCTGCAACCAGCTACATGTGTGAACGGTTTGGGAATCAGCTTTAACGTAAACAATTCACTAGGTTTAATATGGCAAATTAATGTAATGTTAGAGGAATTTGATACCAATATAAAGACTGACCATGACTGGGTGAGTACAGTCACCAGTAGACTGACCATGACTGGGTGAATACAGTCACAAGTAGACTGACCATGACTGGGTGAGAACAGTCACAAGTAGACTGACCATGACTGGGTGTGTACAGTCACAAGTAGACTGACCATGACTGGGTGAGTACAGTCACAAGTGGACTGACCATGACTGGGTGAGTACAGTCACAAGTAGACTGACCATGACTGGGTGAGTACAGTCACAAGTAGACTGACCATAACTGGGTGAGTACAGTCACAAGTAGACTGACCATGACTGGGTGAGTACAGTCACAAGTAGACTGACCATGACTGGGTGAGCACAGTCACAAATAGACTGACCATGACTGAGTGAGTACAGTCACAAGTAGACTGACCATGACTGAGTGAGTACAGTCACAAGTAGACTGACCATGACTGGGTAAGTACAGTCACAAGTAGACTGACCATGACTGGGTGAGCACAGTCACAAGTAGACTGACCATGTCTGAGTGAGAACAGTCACAAGTAGACTGACCATGACTGGGTGTGTACAGCCACAAGTAGACTGACCATGACTGGGTGAGTTCAGTCACAAGTGGACTGACCATGACTGGGTGAATACAGTCACAAGTAGACTGACCATGACTGGGTGAGTACAGTCACAAGTAGACTGACCATGACTGGGTGAGTACAGTCACAAGTAGACTGACCATGACTGGGTGAGTACAGTCACAAGTAGACTGACCATGACTGGGTGAGTACAGTCACAAGTAGACTGACCATGACTGGGTGAGTACAGTCACAAGTAGACTGACCATGACTGGGTGAGTACAGTCACAAGTAGACTGACCATGACTGGGTGAGTACAGTCACAAGTTGACTGACCATGACTGAGTGAGTACAGTCACAAGTAGAATGACCATGACTGGGTGAGTACAGTCACAAGTAGACTGACCATGACTGGGTGAGTACAGTCACAAGTAGACCGACCATGACTGGGTGAGTACAGTCACAAGTAGACTGACCATGACTGGGTGAGTACAGTCACAAGTAGACTGGCCATGACTGGGTGAGCACAGTCACAAATAGACTGACCATGACTGAGTGAGAACAGTCACAAGTAGACTGACCATTACTGGGTGAGTATAGTCACAAGTAGACTGACCATGACTGGGTGAGTACAGTCACACATAGACTGACCATGACTGGGTGTGTAGAGTCACAAATAGACTGACCATGACTGGGTGTGTACAGCCACAAGTAGACTGGCCATGACTGGGTGAGTACAGTCACAAGTAGACTGACCATGACTGAGTGAGTACAGTCACAAGTAGACTGTCCATGACTGGGTGAGTACAGTCACAAGTAGACTGACCATGACTGGGTGAGTACAGCCACAAGTAGACTGACCATGACTGAGTGAGTACAGCCACAAATAGACTGAACATGACTGAGTGAGTACAGCCACAAATAGACTGACCATGACTGAGTGAGTATAGTCACAAGTATACTGTCCATGACTGGGTGAGTACAGCCACAAGTAGACTGACCATGACATGGGTGAGTACAGCCACAAGTAGACTGACCATGACATGGGTGAGTACAGTCACAAGTAGACTGACCATGACATGGGTGAGTACAGCTACGATTACATTATCACTTTGTTGTAGTTACTGTTTAGTTGCTGGTGTGTGTGTGTGTGTGTGTGTGTGTGTGTGTGTGTGTGTGTGTGTGTGTGTGTGTGTGTGTGTGTGTGTGTGTGTGTGTGTGTGTGTGTGTGTGTGTGGGCATGCGTGTGTGTGTGTGGGCATGCGTGTGTGCGTGCATGCGTGCATGTATGTGCGTGTGTGTATATATGAATGCATGTATTATGAAGATAATATAATGTGGAATTATGAAGAAGCCTGCTTAAATAAGACTAATAATCACACATATATATATATTATAGATTGTCTTGAGCTGCTGCTAGTCGCACATTATCTACTTTAAAATGAAGACTGGGTGGTACACTTACTGATTGTACTTGTAGCAAATATCTGGATAAGAACCTGCAAACAACAAGGATATTTCATGTATCCCCAGAGATGGGTTTCCACAACGACACAACATTTAGACAACCATATAAACACAGAAATCACCTTCGCTTGATGCATTCTAGGTCAACAAATAGATTGATTCAACGTAAATTCTTATACATCACTGAATCCAGCTTCATTTATTACCCACTATTCATTCCAATACCAACTCAACTTTTCTTAAAAGCATTCAGCAACTCCTTAAATTTATTTCATATATACTCACCACTGTATATAGCCAGGTACTCATTTATGCAGCAAAGTTAACCTGTGCTGTATATAGCCAGGTACTCATTTATGCAGCAAAGTTAACCGAAGTAACAAAAAAAGTAAGTTCTTATATAGCGCTGCATCCAGTCCTTAGGACTGCTTAAAGCATTTTACACTTCACTCCCTGGCAGACCTGTTAATTTGAACACCATTTCAACATATCTGGAAAGCATTCGTCCATGCTGCAATTATGGCGTGAAGACTATTTGCGCACAAAAATCCACCACTGCCTATAGCCAGGTACTCACTCATACAGCCGAACAAACTGGAGCAATGTGGAGTAAACAAACTTGCCCAAGGTTCGAAATGGCAGTAGGTGGGTTTGAATTGCGGAATCTTTCAGTCGAGAGTGCAAGGGTCTCATCACTGTGCCACCATGTTCCACAATTGGGACTCAATAATTCAAACCCCCACTTCTTGCAATTAATCGAGTCTGACATTTGTTCATTGTATTACTGCAAGCCACAAAATAGACCAGTGTTGTCTACTTTTAAGTCTGCTGGAGTACTGTACACGTTAAACACAAGTTTCAGCGTAACTTGCTGGTTTTGCATAGATGTAGGATTTTTATCAGAGCACCATTTGTATTGCTCAGTACATCTCAAATATCTCTGGCATATCAAGTTTTCAAGATAGATCTGTTTCAATTATTTCACCACGTCGTCAAATATTATATGCAGCCAGTGCTCATTTTTATGACGTTACAGTTTACATAACTGTCAGTTATTTCACATTGCTGTCAGCTCAGATATAATCCCAGCCATAAGGTTGTACTTAGTTTTGAAGCCAGATGTTTGTTTAGGTTTCTGGCAATAACGTCTTAGACATGTTTAACTATGCAGGATGTAGTCATACCAGAAATTGTAAACTTTGTACATAATTTTAAGTACCCGATGTGAATGCAAGAACAGGTCTGAATAGCTAAGTATAAACACATATCTTTGCTACATACCTTTGGCTGATATTAGCACTGCGAGTCTCCTACTTACCCTGAATCTTGACGTCAGAGCCAGGCCAGAACATAACAGCTGACCTCTTGTGGGCCTTTTTTACTGTGTTCCAGATCTGAAAGATAATACGTCTTGTGTACGGTGAGGTGCTCAACAGATCTTTATTGTTATCATCAGCAGCAGTCACATAAGATTGCAAAGTAAATAAACATGTAGGATTATGTTAGGGTGGATGGTGGGTCGGTCGTCATCATGTATCATCGAGGAAATAAACCGATACAGTGATGCCATCCATCGAGTGGAACATATGTGCCCCGTCACAGCGAACTGAGTATTAAGTGGCACAGGCTTATTCTGCACATGGGACAAAGATAGCTGTCCAGGTCATGTTCCATCAATTTTGTGATTTTTGCAGACACACTTACCTTATAAACTCATCTTTCAATGTCCAGTTTATTTTCCTCGACAAACAAAATCCAAAATTACTAAACGTTTGCTTAAATTTTAGCAATAAACCAAAAACTACTGAAGATACTTCAACAAATGAGGTATCATTTTAAAGCTCATGGTCTGTGGAATCCAAAGTTACAAAAATAAATGTCACTACTTTGAGACTTAATACCCACTTCGCTGTGACAGGTCGCAACATTTTATATTAACGAACATTAATACTATTGTGGATATGAGAACCGGACAGTGGCAACACTTTCCTGGTACTTATAAAAAATTATCATCAATATGTGAACTTCACTGTTAATTTATCATAATAATTTACCTACTTATCTTCTTCTTACCCTTGTTGGTGCTAAGGACACATCATAACAATTTACTTGTAAACAAGTTTTAAAAAGTAATTGCATTATGTTGTATGGACATAGCCCCTCATGAACATAACATTTCATTATGTACCTTATGTGGACATAACCCCTAATGGACATAACCCCTAATGGACATAATCCCTAATGGACATAACCCCTCACGAAAAAATCCCTAATGGTCATTATTAATTTTGCCTGCAATTTGTTTATTTATATTTATTCAATCACATACATATTGACACTTCATATGTATCGAACAAAGTAAATAATATTGATCTAGCTAATTGAGTATAATTCCATCGGTCAGGAGTTTTGTCAATGAGGGGTTTGGGCCATGAGGTTTTGTCCAGAAAGGGTATGTCCTACATTCCTAAAATAACATTAGTTATGTAATATGTCTGGTGTTGTCTGTGACATCTTTTGTAGACAGTCCTTATTGTTATAAAAACTCAACCAATCAACTTTCATAAAGTCGTAAATATTATATATACAGAAAGTTTTCAGAAACTTTTTCATTTGACACCAAGCAAGAGACAGGGTAAATCAACACCAAGAAGATCAATGTTTGCCTCACTGTCTGTCAACTTGTGTAATAGTTATTATATGAAGGTCAGTGTATTTATGACTGATCTAGATGTCTGGGTTTGTGTTTATGTTGCACCCAATGAGTCAGGGTTGGCATGTTTTGTTTCCTTACTGAAACCAGTTTTACTGCAGTAAAACCATCTGGTATGAACAGGTGTTTTCCCTGCAAAATGGCAAAAACTGACACCCTTTGTGCTGTTTCTGTGACTACTTTGTTTTACATTTTGTTGTCAGATGCAAGATGGAAACACCAAAGAAATGAAAATATACTGTTATTATTGTGTACAAAACAGCATTGACACAAAATATTGATAAATTTATGTTAGCTCAAATGTCAGAAAAATGTATAGAGAAACGTGTACCTTTGTATTTGGAATAGACTGTTGTGTACATTCACAAGAAAGATGTATTCTGTTCTGCCAGGCAGTACTATACTATGTTTGATGGATCATTTCTAAAGTAGAGGATTGAGTTCCCCGCTGTAACATGAACAGATGATGACCCCTTCAGTGCTTTTCTGTGACAAACATCTCCTAACCAATTCAGTGCTAGTCTCATCAGCTCAAAGCCTCAAAATGGCTAAAAATAACAATATCTGCCAGATTCAACTGACATAACATGGGTGGCAAAGCCACCTACCATGATTATTATTATTATAGCATTGAACGCAGAACACTTACCGGTTCTCCATGCCACCACCGGGGGTCGAACTTTGTCTCACTTCTCAACGTAAACATTTTCTTTATGTATGTGTCATACATTTTGTTGCTGATTATGCCGTGGGATTCCGGGTACAAACCCTAAAAAACAAGTGGTGTATTCAAGAAAAGATGGTTATCATGTGGGTCTGCACGTCAGTTTTCTGCAAAAAAAATTGACGGTCTCAGCCTCTTGTCTGGCAGTAATTTTGAACACTGTTTGTTAGAGGGTCTACACGTTGTTAGCAGCAAGAGTTGGAAAATGTGTTAATTCGACACTTTCATATTGTAAATTTCTATCGGAAAGATACATTTCCAAACTATCAATCGTGCTAATGAATATTCTACTAAAAGCAATTTATCACAAAACTAACTGAGGGAGGAGCATAATTTCAAAAAATAATTTTTTCCATTCTATGACTTCATGAAAAATCATGAAATGTTTTTTTGGTTCAATGTTATTTTATTTAACAAGATTTAACAAGATTGCCACCCAGAGAATTAACTCTATGTGGCAGGTGGACAAGGAAGCCCTTTGGCTTATCGAGAGTCCAACCCTTTTATCTATGTGTATCCACCCTTATGAGGTATGTGTCGATTTTATTTTTAAACATATTCATGCTACTAGCACCCACACAATCAGCAGATAATCTGTTCCATTCATTTACAGTCCTTTGTAAAAATGAGAACTTTCTTATATCTAATCTATACTGCTCCTTTGTTAATGTAAACTCACGTCTTCTAGTCCTTCTATCTTTCTTAACTGAGAAAAAATATTTCTATCAATATTTTCATAACCATTCATTATTTTAAACACTTCTATCTGATCTCCTCTCAATCTCCTGGTCTCTAGTGTTGTTAAACGACAAAAATTTCTAAAATCGAGAGCAAATAATATTTACTTTTTTTTAAATTGAAAAACCTGAAAATGAGGCTGACCCCTGAGATTGGAGGAACTAATCACATGCTATCATAGATAAACATACCATAAACTTTTAATTTAGGAGCGGTGGTTTTTTTGCCGATGTAAAAGCTGTTTGCATGACTTTCATTCAACCAAGTATTTTATGATATAATAATTATAAAAGTGGTACCCTGTAATGGTTCATTTGTATGATGCCTACATCGTCATGTATATTAAACAACATCTGAAACAAACATATTCTCGTTTACTTCAGCAGAAACAAACAGATTTTATGTACACAATAACAACAGCTATGTCATAACAAACAGTCTTTCCAGCAACAGCTGAAGCAAAACATATTCTCTCTAGTCTAACAAGAAAATATGTTCACAATTTTGGATGATTGTGGGGAAGTGGAGAATGAGAGACTGGGATGGTACTAGTGGTGGTAAAGGCAGGGTCCATTGACAGAAGGGAAAATAACTAAGGATTAGTTGTTACTGAGACCAGCCTCATCCCTGACTCATATGACAAAGAGAAGGCTAACAACGTCAAATGGTGAACATCACCATTGGCACCAACATAAACAAATATATTATTTTTAAACATATTCATGCTACTAGCACCCACACAATCAGCAGATAATCTGTTCCATTCATTTACAGTCCTTTGTAAAAATGAGAACTTTCTTATATCTAATCTATACTGCTCCTTTGTTAATGTAAACTCACGTCTTCTAGTCCTTCTATCTTTCTTAACTGAGAAAAAATATTTCTATCAATATTTTCATAACCATTCATTATTTTAAACACTTCTATCTGATCTCCTCTCAATCTCCTGGTCTCTAGTGTTGTTAAACGACATTCTTTTAAGCGAATTTCATAACTAAGATCCCTCAGTTTTTGTATCATTTTAGTCGCTCTCCTCTGTACTCTTTCTAGCATATCTATGTCCTTCTTGCCATATGGCCTACATGCTTGTATACAATATTCTAAATGAGGCCTCACTATTGTTTTGTACAGCGGTATTATTAGTTTTTTCCTTATACGCTATATTTTTCGCCTAATTAATCCAAGGATTTTATTTCCGTTTGAAGCTGCTCTGAAACCTTCATATCAGCACTAATGGTTAACCCTAAGACCTTTTCTTTTAAAGTAGTACTTAGTACAGTATCCCCATTGTATATTCTACATCTTTGTTCCCATGTCCTGTGTGGAGGCATTTACATTTCCCAAAATTGAACAGCATTTGCCACTTTTCAGACCATTTGATCAACCTGTCAAGATCATCTTGTAAATGCTGTCTATCTCCATCACTTTTAATCCTTCTAAACACTTTTGTATCATCAGCAAATTTCAACACCTTGCTTGATATATCATCATCCAAATCATTGATATATATTAAGAATAATGTTGGTCCTAATACTGATCCCTGTGGTACCCCACTCAATACCGATTTCCAGTTTGAAGCCTCCCCATCAACTACTACACGTTGTCTTCTGTCAATCAGCCATTTTTCTATCCAGTTTATTATACCATTTCCAATGCCATGGGCCTTTAGTTTCAGCAGTAATCTTTGATGTGGTACTTTGTTAAAATCTTTTTGAAAATCTAAGTAGATGATATCTATATTTAGTGATGTCTTCCAAAAAACATAACATATTTGTTAAGCATGACCTCGCTTTTAAAAACCCATGTTGAGATGGGTTTATCAAGTTATGTTTAGCAAGAAAATATGATCTTTAATTATTCTTTCTAATAGTTTGCAAATCACTGATGTTAAACTCACTGATCTACAGTTCTCTGACTTGTTTCTCGAACCTTTTTTAAATAACAGTATAATGTTTGCCTGTTTCCATTCTAAAGGAACCACTTCCTCTTCTAATGACAAATTGAAAACTTTTGCAAGCGGTATATTAATTTGTTCTACAATTTCCAATATTAGTAGTTTGGGCGGAATCCCATCCACTCCAGGTGATCTATTATTCTTCATAGCCCTTATTTTCTTAGCTACCATTTCTGGGGTTACAATTAACTGTCCTAAATAGTCTGAATCTGCCCCCTTGAGCTTAGCCTCTGGTACTGGCAGTGAACTAATATATTCCATGGTAAACACTGAATTAAAATAGTCATTCAGGTCTTCTGCCATTAAGAATCCCTCTGATATTATATTTCCAGCACTATTTACTAGAGGACCGAACTTATCCTGAACTTTCTGTTTGCTTCGAACATACGCATAAAAACTCTTGCTGTCATGTTTTATATTACTAGCTAATTTTTGTTCATAGCTTCTCTTTGAATTTATAATTTCAGCTGTAGCTTGGTTAAGTGCTTCTTTATAAATGTTGTAGTCTTCACCATTTCCAGTACATCTATATGACTTCCACATCATTTGTTTATACTTAATTTTTCTAATGGCTTCTTTCGATAAGTGTTTCTTTTTGGACCGTTTCCCTTGTTTATTGAAGAGTACAAATTTATTGACTATGCACTTAATTTCACTCTTTAATATATTCCAGCATTCTGTTGCTGTCTTATGCTTCAGTGTGTTATTCCGGACTATCTTTGCTCAATATTTCCTCATGTCCTTATACCTTCCTTTGTGGAAATTTCTCCTATACTGCTTTTTACTATTCCTTTCTGATTTTACTTTGATGATAAAATGTATCTGGTTGTGATCACTACTCCCCAGTGGCTCACATATATTGACATTGTCAACTAATTCATTCTGTGAGGACAAAACTATGTCTAACACATTTTCACCTCTGTTTGGTTCTAGCACATGTTGAGAAAGGAAAGTATATTGTACTAAAACTAAAAACTTGTGGTCCTCACTCCCCATACTCTGTAGAGATTTGCATTGTATATGCCTGAGGTTAAAATCCCCCATAATAATACAGTCCTGTTTGCTCACTTCCCTTAAAGCGTTTTTCATTTTTTCATTCTCTTCTATGCTTTTGTTAGGACTTCGATAAACTAACCCAACTGTTAACGTTGAGTTTCCTGTAACTATGTTACACCAAACAGCTTCTTTGCCATCTGCTTCTCTTTCTAATTTTATTTCATAAGCCTGGATAGATTCTTTAATATATAAACTAACTCCACCTCCCTTTCTTCCTATTCTATTTTTCCTAAACATTACATTTCCTGTCAGTCCCAATTCAGCATCTGATACATTGGTGGTGGTCCATGATTCGGTTATACCTATTATGTGAGGGTCAATATCCTCTACCATAATGTTTAGTTCATTTCTTTTGTTTACTATACTCCTTGCATTTAAACAAACACATTTATATCCAGCTTCAGAAGAGTTTTCCAGACTGTCCTTTGCTGATTTATTTATCCAAAGTTGTTTATATCTGTAGAATATTAGATGCTTTTTCAGCTCAAAGGAGTCCATTATGTATATATAATACAGGTGAGGTACATACAGACCACTCAAGTGAGTCCTTTATATATAATACAGGTGAGGTACATGCAGACCACTCAAATGAGTCCTTTATATATAATACAGGTGAGGTACATACAAACCACTCAAAAGAGTCCTTTATATATAATACAGGTGAGGTACATACAGACCACTCAAAAGAGTCCTTTATATATAATACAGGTGAGGTACAGACCACTCAAAAGCGAGTTGAGATACTGTAATAAATATAGCAAATGTACAAATAAAAAATTGCTAAATATGTGTATAATTATATTGTTGAATTTGTTTATCATTATTTCATTAATGTATGAATCTATTTATATCATTCATATTGTTGAAAGCTTGATCTTATTTTATAGTACATTTCTTGTATATTTGAAATTTAATAAATGCCTCACAGTGGGACCTCACTATCAAGGTCAGCCTTGTGACTGGGCCAAGGTGACCGCAATGGCAAAGTGACCTTATTAGCAGGACTAATCTCCTACACTTTACTGTTACAGAAATAGTCTGTTGATGGTGACCTTAATTGATGTATCCAGTGCACGTGACCTCTGCTTTTGTCACCAATATTGATAATGGTTACAATACATGAACTATATTAGCATTGCTGCATGACATCTCATAAATCAAACATTCCACACATACAGAGAAAAAAATTAAAAGTTTCTTCAGAGGTAAATATACCCAATATGAATAACCAAGAAACTGGATTAGCACTACATTCAAGGATTCCCACATAAAGTTGTCACTTTAGACACTTTGATTTGTTATTGTCATAAAGAAACACTTTTGTGGACAAAATTTCAACAGAACATACAATGGAATGCATGAAGACACCACATGTTTGGCATCCTATTTCAATGGCTTGACAGAGGCGTTGCTAGGCAACAGGTCACATGATGGATGGGTCAATTGCGAGGTGGCTGTATTATCAAGTCGACTGTAAAACGAAGTTTGACTCTCACATGTTTAGCTTATAGAGATACATAAGTTATTACCAGGTTATCATACACCGACTTGAGACAAGGAAGGGCAACACTCACGGTGACCTGTGTGTAGTGATTCGGGAAAGTCTTCGACGGGAAGACGGGACGCATGTAGGGTGCGTGCACGCCGCATTCGCTCATGCGTTGCAGCACGGGTGTGAAGTTGCGCATGAGATATTCCGCTCGGAAGCCATCGAGGGAGATAAGTAGGAGTGGAGGAACTGGGACACTACAAGGGAAGATTCCATGCATCAGCATTTCTTTCCAATATCCCAATGCAGCTCAGGAGGGTGTTTCACTAAGATAATCAGCTCAAAAGGAAAATCCATCATTAAACAGAAATTTATTATATACTGAAAACTGTGAACACCAGGATGCGCCACTGGGACACTTGCCTGTGTGTCACAGAAATAGTATTCTCTGTGATACAGTGGGTTTTTTTATTTATAAAAAGCTCTTAAACTGTAACATTCAGATGGCACCAGTTTATTTTGACAATAGAGCCTGTATTTACCTGTACAGTTCATGCTAGAATAACCGGTAATTTGGTAATGCAAATATATTTCTAATTGCCCAATACTAATAGTTTTATAGAAAATAAAAGGTACTGTAAACTATACTATCATGGGATTTGAACCTGTGACCTAACTCTTACCATTTTGCATTTCCGTTTTATTAATTTTACTGTGTGACCTGTGTCAATGTAATTGAACTTTAAAATTGGTCTGAACGCTTCATATAAACTAAAACAATTTGCTCTTATTTGATGACTTAACACAAGGGTCAATGTCTGGTTACCCCGATTCAAAACTTTAACAACCTCAGATAGTTAGTGGGAAGGACGTCACTGGCTTATCAGGAATCGCAAATGCAGTGGCGAAAACTAAGTCAGCATGCAGGTGGGTATTACCAAACATACCCTTTTGGACATATTG